>JASDQU010585343.1:65540-78623 GCA_032191745.1 Picea mariana
TGGTTCATTTCCCCCAGGAAATGAACCAGAGAATTGGGAGGATTTGGGGGAAGGATAAAGGGATGGGAAGTGATTCAGGTTAAGGGGAGGTGATGTGAATAGGATCTGGAGAAGGAATAGGGGGAATCACTTGCATCACAGGAGGTGAGGTGTTCGAAGGATTTTGAATAAGGGTTGTTTGACAACGCCTGTATTCAATGATTAAAGGACACTGGTATGTGAAATGATCAAGTGGCTCACAAAGAGAGCAAGAGAAGCTCATCTGTTTGTTCACTGAGGTTGTGACATAATGGATGTCAGTGACGTGGATACTTGATGATGTGGGTGGAGAGGGGTCTTGCTGAAATCTTTGGCGTACTGACGTTAGTGTCTGTCGAAACCGAGGTAGCGCAGGGCAATGATGAGTGTAGTGACCATACTTTGAATAGATGGCACATGTGAATTTGGTTCGCATCCCTTTACTGCCTATAGTAGGGGACATGGTGGTACTATTAGGTGTGCTTGGTGAAGCGACGAGCGATGTGGTTGCTCTAGGGAGTTGGATCAAATTGTGTAACTCGGGGAGAGAGGGACATCTATTTGTGGGGTGTCCCTCTCTCTCACAGAGTGTGCAAGGAGGTTGAATTCGAGGAGGAAGTGGTGAGGTGGACTCTTTCTTATTCCGCCTGCCCCCAATCGTCGCGGTGGTGCTGACAAGTGGGGGTGACAAAGGTGTGGTTGGAGTTAGTACTGGAATCTACATCGGGACTCCCTCTGTTTAGGGAGGGAGGGATGGTTGAGGAACCATTGCGGGTGGGTGTACATACCATACCGGAATGGCGTGAACCGTGTTAAGAAGGTTAAGCGTTGCGGCTACCTAAAAATCATGTACTCCCGATGGGGGGTAGAAGAAGGGAATCTGAGTGATGGCTTGGGGGATTGTCTCCCATGATTTCTATTTATGAAAAAAGTAAACCCAAATTTTTTTCTAAATATACACATAAAATTGATTATATCAAAAGTTTATAATAATGTATTAGAGAATAATGGAGCAATTTAATGAATGTTGTTACAAGCGGTTCAGATCTGTTTATATCGGAATCTGTTAAACCTGCTCCTCTGCTATATATATGTAATGATTACTTCAGTGCAAAAATACAAAACGATGATCGGTGCATTTTCTGTGTGCTAATTCTTTCAATCTAATTTGGTATCAGAGCCGTATTGCTATCTGCTGTGCATGAAGGAGAGATCATGAGCCATTGGACAAGCTGTGTGGACAAGCTGTGCACATGCAAACTTTGTTCATCAGAATTAAGAAGAAGTCGCCCCTGCTACGAGAGAGCTGCTGGAAGAGCGTTGTCACGCTCTTCGCAAGGAGCTCATATCTTCCGTGAAGGATCTACCACTGTCCAATTGCATCTAGATTCTATTGCTGAAGCCATCGCTGATCCCTGCCTGCTTGTGTCAACATCTGAAAAGGAAAGAGCCCAGATCGCATCTGTTGGAGGATGTTGGAATCTGCTGTAGGTCTAACTCCATTTGCATCTGTGTGGAAGAGGAATTCATATCTGTCACCATAATTCACATCGATCGCTCATCTGTCATCGTAATTGATCTATGCATTAAAAGTTCACAGCCTGGAATTTTATTTATTACCATTTCTGCAGGGTGAAATAACTGCCATCATTCTCTGGAGGAGGAGCCACAAATTAAACGACTGAAATCATTTGTAGGTTGTTCATCTATGCATATTGCAGAGTATTGAGACTGCAAGACAAGTTTTAGGTGAGGTAATATGGATTCTTTACCTATGGAGAAATTTGATGGTAATAATTTCCATACATGGAAAGTTAAAGTTCAAATGCATTTGATGAATAGAGGTTTGTGGAGCATAGTAAAAGGCACAAAACAAGCACCTAATGATCCGAGACTTCTTGTTGAATGGAAAAAGAAGGAAGAAAAGGCTAAAGCTATTATTGGTTTGGCTCTTTTAGATATGCAATTGCATTTGATTGATTTAGTAAAATCATCTAACGAAATTTGGGAGGAATTAAGTAAATTATTTGGGGAAAAGGCTATGAATGCAAATTTCTCTTTAAAGCTGCAACTCTTTGGTCTAAAAATACATGAAGAGACCCGTCTTTCTACTCATATAAATGAGTTAATGTCTCTACTTAGACAATTAGCTGAAATAGGTATCAAGGTAGATCCAGATGATGCTAAAGCAATTCTATTGAATAGTCTATCTTCTAAGTATAGCAATGTTGTATTTACATTAACTCAGTTACCCTCACAAACATTGGAAGGAATGGTAACATCATTGTTAGCTGAAGAAAAAAAGGACATATTCTGAAAACTTGGATGCAGGTGGTCAGCGTGAAATTGCATTGTACTCAAAAGGTAAGATGAGAAAAACCAAGGGTTCAACAAAATGCTTCTACTGCCACAAAAATGGAGATATAGCTTGAAACTATAGAGCTCGTGCTAGAGATCTTCTGAATGGCAAGGAATCTACATACATTGCGGACCTGGATGAATTATCAGAAAGTGATGAAGAACCACAAGAATCATCTCTCATACTGTTCTAAAATAAGGAGTAATATTTATATATTTATGTATGTGTGGTGTGTAGTGTGATTTTATGTAAGTGTTTATGTAAAACTAAGAACTTGTATCTTGATTCAAGCTGGCAACCCGAGTTTCAAGTACAAACATTCTTATGTTTAAGGTCATCTTGTATAGAAGAATTTTGAAGACATATAATGCTTCATTAGTTGACACCTTCTATCACGGAAGCCCCGATGAGCCAAGTTGTCAATTTGTCAGTTATACAAGCACAAGAAAGATGGTCAGAAGCGTTTTGAATTTAAATCTGTCGATGGAAAGCTCGAAGAAAAGGAAGAAGAAAGAGCGGAAGCCATGTGATTGTTGAGTGAGTTTCAGTGCTGAGGAAGATCAGACAGACAGATGAAAGTTCAAGTGTTGTAATTGTGTGAGAATTGTGGTAGAAAATCCATTTCTCCATTAAGGAGGAGTGTTAGAGAATAATGGAGCAATTTAATGAATGTTGTTACAAGCGATTCAGATCCGTTTATATCGAAATCTGTTAAACCTGCTCCTCTATTATATATATGTAATGATTACTTCAATGCAAAAATAAAAAACGTTGTTCAATGTATTTTCTGTGTGTTAATTCTTTCAATCTAATTTAATGTACACTCATCCATGCAATATGCACATTGTAGTGGAAGACTTTGATGCAAATCGAAACATAAAATTGGTGCCATGTCACAAATGCACTCATATACGAGTGGTGTTTAACCACATAATCTCAAAGTTTATTCCAGTGGTGTTTAATCACAGAATCTCAAAGTTTAATGACACCAAAATTTCAAATCAATTGAACCCTTAATTAATTATTATTATTAAATTCCAACCATTGGGAAAAAAAATCCTATAATTAATCAACTCCCTTTATCACAAACACAAACCTGCAATTATATTTGTAGCCGACTTCTCCACTTAAACATAATATAAATTTTAACACGGGCAACGAAGGAACAAATGGAGAGTGGAATATTTTTCTTCTCCGCTTGAAGTCCTCAATTAGAATGTGTACATTTCCTTCTAGAGCTTTCGAGGATGGGCAGTGGAATAAAAACTGGCATTTTTTTTAAATGAGATAAAGAGCAACAGCCTTTTGTAGAGAGATCTAGAACAATCTCCTTTGTACGCAAATGTTGTATTTTCTCAGAAATAATCTTTCGAAGCACCGAGATCTTTCTTCAACGTTCTCATCTCAACACTTTAAATTCTCAGGTAACGCTCGTATTCTTCACGGCGAGTTGCTTGAAGTCTTTGAACACTGATTTAAGTTATTCCTTGTCTACTAAATCTTTAATTTTGCAGGTTTTTGGATACATCTTCAACGGTCTCGGCCTCTACACTGGGAATAATAGCGTTTTTGAGCTGAATTGCGTGAAACATGGCGGTGTCAAAATGCTTTCCGTTTTGTCTTTTGTTACTGCTGTTCTTGACAGAAATTTCTTGTCAAGGCTTTGTGCCGAGCACTTTAGGACGCGTTTGGAGCCCGGGGAATGACATTTGGCAGGATCCTTTTCACATCTTGGAAGAAAACCCTCTGTCGGCTCTCGGTGGAGACATCGACAAGGTTTCTTTAACCAGAGTGGACTGGAAGGAGACTCCAGAGGCTCACATTATCAAGATTGACGTTCCAGGTAACGTTATGTCAAAATTTACATCTAAAGGATCTGAGATCATCTGGCGAATTTTAAAGATAAAGATGTGATGCCGTTGAAATCGCCAAAATAGACTTGTTTCGTCAAATTTTACATCTAATTTATCAAAATTCAAATGCTTTGAAGGAGCTGATATTAAAAATATGAGGGTTGAAACATTCCAAAATAGACGTGCTAGGTACCATTAATCAAATATGACGTATAAATTTTCAAGATTTATATGTTCTGTTGGTAATATTAAACATAAACATGTGATATTGTTAAAATTTCGAAATTGTGAGGGTTTGATCTAAGCCGGGAGGTCAAATTAAAGATAGCGATGTGGTTGCAGGCATAAAGAAGGAGGACATTAAGATTGAGTTCAAGAGCGGTGTTCTTACCGTGAGCGGGGAACAGCGGATGGAGAAGACCGACAAGTCCGAACAGTGGCACCGGGCGGAGCGATTGACTGGGAAATTTATCCGGCAGTTCCGGTTGACAGACGGCGACATGGAAAGCATCAAAGCGAGCTTGGAGAACGGCGTGCTGGTGGTGAATGTTCCGAAGGTGGAGAAAAAGGGCGGTGAAGTGAAGGTTATCAGTATCGAATCCGGTGGCAACAACCAGAAAAGTGACGAACTGTAAAAGCTTGGTCACGAATCATATAATTGCGTTGTATTTCCTTGTGACGAACAGTAGGTTAAAATGTGAATAATAAAAGTAGATTTTGTATTTCCGTCTGACGAAAGCTTGATCCCTTCCGGTCGCCAAGCTTCTATGGCTGAACAGTGAATTTAGTTTTCTATTGGTTTGCGCTCAAATAAAGACTTCGTTTTCGTAATTTTCCTAATTTTTTTTTTTATGGTTCATCGTTTTCGTAATTTTCTTATATTCTTTTGATGGTGCGTCTCTACGAAAAGAGAAAAAGTCATGGAAAAAAGGAGAAATTCAACTAAAACACGTTGAAAACTATGAAGTACTTTAATTCATTTCACCACTTTGTATTGGTTTTATATTGGAATTTAAATTTAAAGTTATGGTTCTTTAGCCTTTTCTTTTCGCTAAAACAATTATAACTCATTGAAAACTATGAATTTCTTGGGGAGCTTCCAAGCATGTGGGAGACATCGTGGAGTCACCTAGCTCATGACAACTCGCAATCATGGCAATCATGTAGAGTCATTCCAATCATGGCAATCATGTAGAGTCATTCCATCCATGTGGTTTAGTATGTATTTTTACTTTTAATTTTAAAAAGTGTAATTTTTCAATTTTCATTATTTGTTATTGGAAAATGTAAGTTGCTTCAATATTAATGACAAGGGCAGCGAGGCTGTGCGTACTGCCTCCTATACCCCAAATTGAATAATGTATTGATTAGCTGTATTATTTGTGAAACAGTGGAATCCGTCATAAATTAAGCGACATTACTTAATATGAAAATACAGGTGTTCCACTTGGACTTTACTTTCAAGTTTCTAGTCAATTAAATTAAAACAAAATATGGTTGCCAGGTGTCCAAAGAGTAGAATGTGCTAGTACCAAAACGATGGAAACTGCTTTCTAGCCTCGTGACCCTAAAAGAAATGGTCTTTGTTTATATTCAAGCACGACCTCTTTTCACGTGTAACGTACGTGGCATTACAAGGTACAGTCATGAAATTTTAATGCATTGCAACACATTAATGCGCAGCAAATTGGTCAAGAAATAAGCCAATCCAGCTATGGCCGAAAACATGGCACATTCAACGAGCCTCAACGTGCTTTGAATCTCCCGAGCTTTGTCCAATAAATTGCCTTCGTCTTCCTCACCGTCGTCGAGAGGCCCGGCCTAAGCTCCGAACTCTGCCATTAATGCCGTCTTTTTAATATTTGGGAGTATTGCCTCCTATACCTCAAATTAAATAAAGATGAACGTACTGTTATTGAGTTAATTCTGACTTCGAAATATGTGAAGGCTGCAATAACATTATAAAGTTATCAGTCAATGAAATGTAAGAAAACTCAGTTTTTTTACATATTAAAAAATAAAATTTTCAGTTTCTTATGTTATACATTAAGTTTTTTTACAAAAATTTTAAAGTCAAACCAAATTAATAGAATAGTCAAAGTGAACTCATCACTATGTATACTGCCTGAGAGGCAGTACAATAATGTAACTTTATTAAGGTTACTACTAATAATAATCTAACTTTATTAAAGTCATGATCAGTGACACAATTTAGTAAATTGTGTAGATCCTTTGTTTGTGAGATAAGAGATCTTTTTATAAAAGGAAACACGTGTTCTTAACCATTAAGCTCATTCAAGTTGTTATTTAAAGAATTTTTTTTTTTTTTTAAATATTTATTAACAATTTAAATTTTTATAATTGTTAACTTATTTATTTTCTTGAGTATGAGTAAAATGAACTTTTAACCCATCATAAATAATTTTAAATCTTATTTAGAGATGTTTTTTACATTTTATAATATTTCAAAGTATCCATTATCCTTTGTGTTACATCCTCGTAGCGTGCCTTACGATCATGCACCTCTTGAGGAGGTGAAGCACCACAACGTTTTACACTTGGTTGCTTGGCAACACGAAGGTTACTTCGTCTGGACTACACCTCTTCACCTAGAGCATACTCGTACTCTGTTCTAGGATACCAATGAGTTACACTCTTACTCTAGTGCAACTCTTGTATACTTAGACATTTGTTAATTGCTTTAACACTTAGTCATTTTTAAGCATACATCCAAGAACATGAGAAGGTAAGATATCAACAATGGAACAAATGAAAGACAAACATAGATATAGTGGGGGTGGCACAAGCCGTGCCTAACACTTCACTAAGCTTTTGTTATAAAAGAAAAGTTATAACATGAGCACTACCAGCTCGGTTTACAACTTCGGCGAAGTCAAATGAATCGTCTCACCTCATCAAGACACTCATGAAAAAATCCGTCACCACAAGACTCTATGTTTCAACCGTCTTTGCTACCACCTGTGATGCACCTCAGATGTGCCTCCAACCGCATACTTGTTGTCTCTTCGTTTCTACATACTCTACCTCTTCGTTTCGACAAACTTCACGAATTTCGATTTTGCCTCACACATGCCTTCACAGACCTGTGTTTTTAGACTTAGCCAAAATATTCTCAAGAGAAATTCACCCAATCGTGTCCATCAAACCCTCCTCCTAAAGGTAACACAAGTCCTCCCAGAGTGGAGCAACTTGACTCCTTGAGGGAGCTCCTCCTCTTCCTTTGCCTCATAATTGGAAAGTTTTCCTTCTCTCCAAGTTCTTTCCAAAAATTTTCCTTCTTTAGTTGTGTGCCCTTGTTCTCTTATATGCTCTCCAAAGTTCATCATCATGAACCATCACGTCCTTTGGGGGTGTCACACCCCTTCGTGAACCCATGTCCAAACGAATTGTCACGCCCCTCCACGGACCCAGTCGGCCAAACGAACCCATGTTCTCATCAATCGTTGTGCCCCTTAGGACTAGCACACCCAACCTTGGTACACTCCTGATGGCGGCACGCCCCATTCATCCAATCGTCTCATCGTCTTGCATGTGCGTGCCCCTCAGGTGAGTCAAGCTGGCTTTCCTAAGTGTGCCCCCTGTGCCTTAACTGATTTTCCTTTGTCAATGGAGCACTCAAGTCTTTCCCTCAACTCTTCATCAAACCATCCCTCATTTTACTTGTTTCGCAACTTGCGAAACTTGGGTGGATACATCCCTTGGCACATTGCATGCCCAAGTAACCCCAAATCCCCACTATATGAAGATGTTTGTCTCTTCATTCGTACTGATCATCTTTCCTACACAATTTGGATTATGGTGGAAGTGCAACTGCTCGAGCTAATCTCCCAAGACCTTACATCCTCCCTCACCTCAACTCGTTTCCATCCTTAGGAACATCCATAGAATCTGTGATCTCCAATTCTCTGCCCAACTCGTTTCTCCATTGCAACTAAGTTTGTTGGAAACCCTAAGTTTCGTGCCAACTAGAAACCCAAAAATTCAATCAAAGTTGAAACCCCAAGTTTTTGAATTGTGATGCAATCATCTGCAACCTATGAAATTATCCACATTGCCCTTCCCAAAGTTGTGTGCGACCAAACTGTCTGCAACGATGAAAAGACGTCTCTTCCCCAACTCAATTCGCAATGTCTAAGCTGCCATTGTCCCGCTGCAACGATCACTCCCTGTTTTGTTGGTGTTGTTGCCTCAAATGTTGTTGCAACCTAAAAAATGTTTAAGTGTTGAACTCGTCGTGACTCTTTGGTGTTGTGCCCATACTTCAACTAATTGTTCCATGTCTCCGCACATTGTGCGTCTCAAGCCCTACATTGGTTGGGTAGTTAATCCAATCGTCGTGTCCAAGTCTTGAGATGTGCCTCCCCATGCCTGAACTTAGCCTTTTATATTCGCATTTCCATCACTATGAACAAATCCAAATACTAAGGCAAGTGTCCATCCTTGCTTCATCACCATCATCCAAACTTTGTCAAGGAGATCCTCCACAATGTTTAAGCGATGCACTTCGAACCTATTGGCGTATATGTACTTTGAATTCCTTCCACAATTTGGTCCGTCCATGCAATGATATCATACCAAGGAAAGGTCGCTCTTCACCTTATTTCACTATGAAGTCACCCCAAAGCAAAGTTTTATGTGGAAACTTAATCCTATTGTCCACCTCATGGCATAGCTAGCCCAACTGCCCTAAGAACAACACATCCAAACTTTGTTTGCCTCACTACTTCATCACTTGGCCATGCTCCTATGTCTACCTCTCTATGCCTTGGAATGGTTAGGCTTCACCCTCAACCATCCTTCCCAAAGAATGAGAAATGCACAAGTCCAAGTGATCTCTTAATGTTGCAATCTACTTGTTTTCACAATCCTCTAAACAAAGGAAAGTCTCCAACTCATCTCCTTCCATCAAGTCACCTCAACGCAACTCAACATCTGCGATGAGTGTGGCCATTGTGCCTACACTCCTCAAACGTCCCAACGAATTGTCCAAATAAATCCAAGTAGAATGAATCACCTCAAAGAACTTCCATGCCTTAGTCACGTTTGCACCAATACTCTACCAACCTCAACCAACAACCCTTGTTGGATCTTTAAGTCCTCACATAATCGTCTGCAAGTCACCAAGGTGTGCTCTGCCTCATCCAATGTCCCATACCAAAGGCAAGTGAACACCACCCAAGTCACTTGGTTTGTGTTCTTCCCATTTAGGTTAAATGTCAACAATTCTTGGCTGACTTCTTTGCTGATTCCATCCATCTCTTGAAACGAACTTGTCTTGCACTCATTGCAAACATCCAAATTTTGGCTCTGTCGTCATGACTCATTAAGTCACCACCCAATTCAAAAATTTTGGCTAAGGCACCAACCACCAGGGTGCCTCACTCATCCTCTCAACTCGGTATGAACAAATTTCACTGCCCACTTTACCACAATGACATGTCCAATTCACCTCATTAAGGAGTTCAGTAGCTTCCCCAAGATACCTCCACGACTGAATCCATATATTCCTAAGTCCACCGCAAGACTCATCCAAGCAAGCTGTTGTAAGCTATATGTATGTTATCCCAACAAAAGCGTCCCAAATGCTACATGAATTCTTCGAATCTACACCACTTGAGTCACCCTCAAGTCTGTTAGTTTTTACCACGGAAATAAAATGCACTTGAATCACCAAGTCATATGTCTTTCCTTCAAAGAACTCATTGCAGCAAGAACTCAAGCCAACCATACCTTTCCAATAACATCATTCACTACAATCATGTTCTAATCCTGTCGTCTTAGACCTCTTCTTTCCCAAGCAACTAACTCTCTGCATGAACTCACCTCAACCACTGTCCACTATGATACAAAGCTAAGTCCATCCATCCACTTCCAAAATCCATCTAAGTTCCAAAATTTGTGTCCAATTGATCGAACTAATCTCCAATGTATTTTCGTCTTCGCACCTTGACTACCTCCACTTCAAGGCACCATGCATCCACCGCTCAACTGTCAATTCATACTACCACTAACTAACTATTGTAACTTTGTGAAGAGCTATCTTGTCTGAGGGATGTGATCTCATCCAACAACCTAACTCAACTCAACTATTGTTCTTGGTGATGCACGACACAAAGACGTCATGATGGAAATGTGCCCAACCAACTTCCTGTTGTGGAGCTGCTTTAGGTCTCCTTAGGTTGTCTAATGCACCCAAGTGCTTCAACTCGTTGCAGCCCAAAACTTCTCCCCTTCGCAATCACTTCTACAATCACCCTCTGTGTTTCTCTTCTGTGATCACTTTTGCGGTTATCTATACAAAAAGTCATGCAACATATCCTATGTTCATCTTCCTTTCCCAAGTGCTTCATTCACTCACCAAACTCTGCGCTTGGTCTCTCCCATGAATGCACAACAGATCTAGCACTAACTTCCGTCATGAGTCAAACGAACCAAGTATTCCTTTTCGATCAAGCCTGTGATGAGTTTTGCAATCACCCACCTTGTCCATGTGCTTCATTTCATAAAAAATATTCTCTTGGTATGCACAAGGTGTGCACCCAACTCAACCATCCCATTACACTGTCAACCAAACCTCTGTCGTAAGTCTGATGCAAAGTTTGCAATGAACAAGTTCACTACACCAAACCATTCACCAAGTTTGTGAACGTTCCCACTGAACTGCCTTCACAACAAGCTCTGATACCATTTGTCATGTCCCCATAGCATGCCTTGCGATCATCCACCTCTTGAGGCATGTGGAATTGCAAATTTGCATGCTTGGCTTCTTGGAAACACCAAGGTTACTTCATTCGGACTATGCCTCTTCACCTAGAGCATACCCATACTCTATTATAGGCTATCGACGAGTCACACTCCTACTCTAGTGCAACTCTTGTATACTTAGACATTTGTTAATTACTTTAACACTTAGTCATTTTTAAGCATAGATCCAAGAAAATGAGAATTAAAGAGATCAACAACTGGACAAATGAAAGACAAACATTGATATAGTGTGGGCAACAAAAACCATGCCTAACACCCAGCTAAGTCTTTTTTATAGAAGAACAGTTGCAACATGAACACTATCGAATTGGTTTACAACTTCGACAGAGTCAAACGACTCACGTCATCTCACCAAGACACTCATGAACACATTTTTCACCACAAGACTCTTTGTCTCAACCGTCTCTTCTGCCACCTACGATGCACCTCAGTTGTTCCTCCAACAACAGAATTGTTGTCTCTTTGTTTCTGCAGACTCTTCCTCTTCGTTTCCACAGAATTCACAGATTTTGGTTCTTCCTCACACATTCCTCCATAGACCTATGTTTTCGGACTTAGCCAAAATATTCCCATGAGAAATTCTCCCAACTTTTTCCGTCGAACCCTCCTCCTCAAGGCAACATAAGTCCTCCCAAAGTGGAGTGACTTGGCTCCTTGAGGGAGCTCCTCCTCTTTGTCTTCCTTAGAATCACAGAGCTCTCCTTGTCTCTAATTTCTTTCTAACCTTCTCCCTTCCTTGGTTGTGCATCCTTTTTCTCTTATATTCTCTCCAAAGGTCACCATCGCGAACCGTTGTGTCCTTTGGGGTGTCTCTCCCCTTTTTGAACTCATGTCCAAACGAATCATTTGCGCCCCTTCACGAACCCAGTCACCCAAATGAACCCATGTGCTCATCAACTGTCATACCCCTTGGAACCATAGTGCCCAACCTTGGTGCACCCCTCATACCGGTGTGCCCCATCCATCCAACTGTCTCGTTGTCTTGGGTGTGTGCACCCTATCAGGCTGCTAAATTGAAGATTCAAATGACCTGAAACACTAAATTGTCAAACCAAGGTTGGTAAACTTCGAGCTGATACACTGTATGTGCAGGTAAGCTAATTCCTATCTAAAGGCTATCCTGAAAAGAAAACATAAACTGACTCTGAGAACTTGAACCTTAATGACAATCTTGAAACTTAGCATTTCCTATTTAAGTCATCAACAGAAAACATTCTTATGTTTAAATGCTGGTACTTCTATTTCCATTCATAAGTATGATTTCACAAGCTTATTCCACCACTACTTTTAATCATCTATCATCACCATTTCGATTCAAGCCATGGCAGAAAGAGTGTTTCCTCAAATGCATTTAATCTGGTTATCAAAATCAATCTAAAGCTGTCTACAGGAAAACAGAGTACTATCCTACCTACTGGTACTGGAAGCTTCCTTTGATTTAACTGTAATCTAACTATTCCAATTAAGCAGGGTACTAACTATCTAACAGAGCAACGTTCATTCAATCTCTAAGTGATGTTCGAATTACAAACTAGAAACTAATCAAACTTAGTTCATGTTCCAAACCCTACAGGCATTAGTCATGTATTCAATATTCATCAACATAAAAGATAACAGTATGCGGGAAATGATTCTGTTGAAGAACGATTAAACACGATTCTGAACCAGTCAATCTTTAAACTGTAAACTATCCTATATGCAAATTCCAAAACACTGTAATGAACTAAATCTAAGACAGAGTAAAGCTAAGTCTATGACAGAATAAAGCAGCGGCTTGCACCGGTTTGGCGGGCCCAACCAAACGGCACAAACGCTGTTAGTAATAACCAGAGCCGACTATAACATTCTATGCAAACATGGTGTAAACTTCACGTTCCATCTACTCAAAGAAAAAACTCAAATCATATCACAGTCGAGTACCATAACGCAACAACAGTTTTTATTCAGAAATATATGTTCACGATATAACATAACATAATCCAACCCGTTCTCAGGAGTGATCTCGGGTTTATATAAATCCTTCCTGTCTATAACAGTCTAAAACAAAGATGCATAAAACAAACGGAT
>JASDQU010585345.1:10976-25083 GCA_032191745.1 Picea mariana
TCCTTTCCTAGACAACACTTTTTATTTCCAATTTCACTTAACACATATATGTTGTTTGAAGTTCTTGCAGCTGTACCGACCAATTTCCATGAACCTTCTCTTCTTATCTCACACTTTTGTGAATCAAAAGTAACTTTATGACCTTGGTCACACATTTGACTCACAATTAGAAGATTATGTTTCATATCTTCTACTAGTAGAACATTTTGTGCCTTTTTATTCTTGTTCCCAATTTAGACTGTGCCTTCTCCAATGATTTTGGCTGAATTATCATTTCCGAAGGAGACTGATCCATTTATTTCCTTTCGCAATGTAAGAAATTTGACTCTATCACCTGCCATGTGTTTTGAACACCCACTTTCAACATACCAACCATGTTCCTTCTGCTTAGCTTGTAGAGTGATTGTGCATTCTTCATTGCTATACTGATCTTGCTTTCTTATCCATGTCATTTTCTAAGGTTCTTGTCTGTGACTATTGTTATTCGATTGAGGTTCTTTAGGAGGGACTGTCATTCTGCAATTTTTGGCCACATGTCCAAAATTGTTACATTTGTAACATTCCACTTCAGTGCTCAAAGATTCAAACATGTTGTAACTTCTTCTTTGTGTTTCACTAGGTATTCTTGAGTAACCCTTTTGTGTATGACTCTCAAAGTTGTTATTGTTCTTGTTGTTAACTCTACAAATAACAGCTTTATGTCCAAAATTATTACATGCATAACATAAACCAAAAAATATAGTTTGATACCTAGGAGTTGAAGATATTCTGAAAGAAGGTGCTCTTATGAATCCTTCTTCTTCTTGAGGCCTATCGGTCTGTTGTTGATTCTTAAATCTGAATCTTCTCGGTGGAGGAGTGTCCCTATAATATTCCTTGTACATCTTCCTATCCCCTTTGATTGTTTCTACATAGCATTTTGGATTTGTTTATTGCTCTGTCGTTTTGGAGCTTGATCCCTTTTCTGTCTGATTGTATCCAAGTCCAGACTTTTCAAGATGAGATTTTTGACTGCTAATAATGTCATCCATAACTTTTAAGCTATTCTGCATATTTTTCTTTTGTATATCCTTTCTTAGTATGACAATCTTTGCTTCCAAGTTTCCAATGATCTTGTCCTTTTCTTCTAGTTGTTCTTTGAGTGCTTCTTCAATTCTTTTATCTTATTCTATTTGAACCTTCAATCTTGTGATCATTTGTTCTAGTTCTCAAGTGTCCTTTTTCTTGTCTAGTTTTTCTTGTAGTTTCTTGTTTTTCTTCTTTTCTCTTCTGATAACTTCTATGGCATACAATAATTCTTCTCGATAGTCAACTTCTGCCTCTTCAATTTCATCTTCGACTTCTTTATATCCTTCTTCGGCTTCTTCATATTCTTCTTTGGATTCTTCTTTGTCAGAATCTTTTACTGCCATGAATAGAACTCTTCCTGTCTCACTGCCACTAATTTCATCTTCATTTGATTATGAGTTGTCTTCTTTGATGCATAAGATTTTCTTAAAATCTTTCTTTGTAGTTTTTTTTTCTTTATATGTGTGTTTGCCTTTTGAGTAACCTTCATCATTTCTCTTTTTCTTATGAGGACATTTGTTAGCAAAATGACCAATACCATCACAATTAGAACAAATTAAATGAATCTTACCTCTATACCTACTAATGGTTCCCTTGTTCAGTCTTTTGACGAAGTTGGCCACTTCTTCATCATCTTCTGAGACATCGATGTTGCTTCTATATTCTTCTTGTTCTTTTTTATTATGCTTTGATCTTTTCGATGCTTTGAAGGTTGCTTCTTTTACATCTGTATTTTCCTGTTCAATTCTCATTTCATATGCTGTGAAGATTCCATGCAGTTCATCCATGCTTATTGAGTTCAACATTCGATCTTTCTTCTAGTGTTGATATCTTAGGGTTGAATCTCATAGGAAGAGATCTTAATACCTTTTGAAAAATTACAGATTCTTCGATTTCTTCTCCCAATCCTATGATTCCATTCAGTGTTATATCACTGTAGAATTATTATCCAATAATGAGCAATAAGAAATGAACAATCACACACATACACAGTAAACCAATGTTTTATGTGGAAACCCAANCTTATATGTCTTGAAGAATTACATTCATTGAAAGCACCAACTTCCTTTGTTTTCCAGCTACAACTAGAAGGAGGCTCCAACCCCCTAGTTTCTCAGGCTACAATCTGAGGGAAGCTCCAACTCCCTGATTCTATGGCTACAACCAGAAGGAGGCTACAACCCCCTATGTTCTCTGGCTACAACCACCTGTCCTTACCCCATCTAACCGCCCTGAAGTAAAAGTATAATGATGGAACCACTGTCACACTATCACTGTGAGATATACCACTGTAAACATGTACCAATAAACCTAAACCATGTGTCAACCATGCATCAACCTCTACCTCAAACTGTAATCAACCTGTACCATAAACAAGTGCATCAACCATGCACCAACATGTACCAAACAATCTGTCATCAACCTGTACCATAAACAAGTGAAACCAACCATGTACCAAGTATGTACCAATCATATGTCAAGTAATAATCAACTATGACTCATCAATATGTACCAACATCATCAAGTATACACCTCATGCATGTGCCAACTCATCAACTACTTGTCTCAAGCATATACCCAAATTGTATCTCAACCAAAATCCCTCATCAATTTCATCATCTGAATATGATTTGTAACTCTGTAATATACCTAGTTTATATGATCACATACCTGCAAACCTTCCTTAACTTTAACAACAAGAGGCTAGCATTTTCATCAAACGTTTCTTTAGTCTCACAAGACTAGTTTTGGATTAGTCAACAACCCTAACTTGAAATAATCATAACTTTGTACCTGTAATGAATAAAGATCTGAAACTGATATAAAATGTTATCCAGTGTGTTTTATGCAATTCCTCTAGGTTTCGCTACTTGGAACCTCTCAGAAAAGGAGTTATTGAAAAAATGACACACCTTGTTGAATTCTGGCTTATTCTAGACAGTGACCTTGTAGAGAGTGCCCTGCATGGAATATTTGTTGAATTGATTTGAAAATATTACAAAGAATACTAAATAATATACTCTAACCAGCACATTTTTTCTTACTGAATTTGGATCTGTTATGAAGTTATGGCGTTATTACCCGAAACACTTGTTTTTGACTAGTTTCAAGACTAGCCACAAACCCTATTTTCCACGGAGTGTAACTCTAAAAATAAAACGACCCACAAGATAAATTTTTGACCATGGATAATTGGATATTTTTCCTCAATGGCATAGAAATATCATGGTCTAAATCATTCTATAAAAAATGTTATTGTGAAAATGGTGAGATGACCTGAAAAAAAACATACCTTAGAAAACATCATCAAAAGAATTTATCCTTCCTTGAATTCCGGCCTTCTTTTCTTCACTTTCCTCAGAAATTTGTCTTATATATCCTTTGATTACCTTATACACCTATAGGTATTCAATATTCTCAAGTGTGTCTTAAATGAGAGAGCCTTCCCTCTTATTTATACTCTCCAAGTAACTTCCTTAAAAACATCTTCTAGGTCACCTTGCCCACTTTCCTTATTTTAGGGTTAACCCAATTCTAATTTCTCCATTTAATTTATTATTGAATTAATTTATTTTGTATTCACTTTGAATTATAGTACGCTCAACAATTTACTTTATTATTTACCTTTTAAAATCTCTTAAACCACTTTGACTACTTTGACCTTTTGGGGCTTCTAGATGAAATATGAGGGTCCTCCAACTTCGTAAGGTCATAACTCTCAAACCGTGAGGCGTTATGTGACGTTTCACATACCAAGAGAAATTGAATGACACATACTATCCATATAGAATAGTATTACCTGAAAATACAGTAAAACTCATACTGTTATCCATCAAACAAACTTGGGTCCATTACCCAAACCTGGGTTCTCCAACTTCTCATGGCCATAACTCTCTAACCGTGAGGAGTTATGTGACGTTCCACATACCACCGGAAATGGAATGAAAAGCACTATCCATATAGGATAGTTTCACTGACAAATTCACTGACATTCATCTCATTATTCCACAAATAAGTATGGGTTCTCTAATCATACTTCTAGGATAACTCAATACGCAAAGTGTCTTCCCATGAGGGATTTCACCATAAGGGGACCACTTTGGAGTTCATCCATTTCTACTTATTATCAACCATGAAAAGAAAATAATGAGTCATATTTACATCAAAAAATCTTGGGTCCATTACCCAACCTTAGTGCTACGGGGCTTTCTTCAAGGGTTGACATCAATGACAACCAACCTTAATCAACAATTAAGTTGGGTTTCCAAGGCCTCTTGGAAACTAGTCCAAAATAGTTCTGTAAACACCGATCCTCTATCAGATATAATCGTCTTAGGCATGCCATGTAGCCTCACAATCTCACTAATGAAAACTATAGCTATGTCAGGTGCCTGATATGCCATATTCATTGGAATAAAATGACAACTCTTTGTCATAGTGTCGACTACCACAAAAATTGAGTCGTGTCTCCTTGTCATCAGTGGAAATCCAACAATGAAATCCATTGAAATGGCCTCCCATTTCGATTCTAGAATAGTGTGTGGCTGTAGTAATCCTGTCGGATGTCTATGTTTAGCCTTCACATGTTCACATTCTAGACATCTTGCCATGTATTTGACTATGCCTGCCTTCATTCCTTTCCAGAAGAATAAGGGTTTAAGGTCTGCCCTCATCTTCATGACTCTAGGATGAGCCATGTACACTGCTCTATGAGCCTCATTTAGGATCAAAATCCTCAACTTGTCATTGGGTGGTACATAAATTTGACCTTTAAATCTCAATAAACCATCATTGTCCACAATAAATCCCTCAAATTTTGGTACCATCATTGTGTTTTGTCTGATAAAATCCTTGACCTCTTTGTACCAGTCATTGTCGCGCTATAATGTTAGGATCCTTTCACGCAGATTCATCTGAAGAGGCATCACTGAGAATATGCAAGGTCTCTGACTCAATGCATCAGCCAGTCTATTCACTGTTCCCTTTATGTAAGTAATCTCAAAGTCATACTCTCTAAGAAATTACGACCAACGCCTTTATCGCACATTCAGGTTGTTTTGCGTACAAATGTGTTTTAGTCCACACTGGTCCATTTTTAGTTTGAATTTCCGTCCAATCAGATAATGTCTCCAAACTCTCAAGGCATAAACAATGGCTAACAACTCCAAATCATGTGTCACATAGTTCTCCTCATGCCTTCTCAACTTTCTCGAGATGTAAGCGATCACTCGATTGTCTTGCATCAAGACTCCGTCTAAGCCTTCCTTGGATGCGTCAGTGCATACCAAGAAGTTCACATCCATGTCAGGGACCTTTAATATCAGTGTTGTTTTCAACAGCTACTTGAGCCTCTGAAATGCCTCTGGGCATTTCTCGGTCCAAAAAAACTTCTTGTTCTTCTTCTTCAATTCCGTGATTCTATTTTCTATATTCGAAAACCCCTTGGTGAACTGTCGATACTATATCGCTAAACCCATGAAGCTATGCACTTCTGGGACATTCGTCAGGGCAGGCCATTCCATAATAGCCTCGACCTTTGCTGGATCCACAGTGATACCTTTGTCGGAGATGACATGCCCTAAGTAGTGAATCTTTGATTGATAAAAAGAGAATTTAGACAATTTCCCAAACAAAATTATCTCTCGTAGACATTGTAGTACCATGCGCAAGTGCTCAACATGCTCCTCCATTGTCCAAGAGTAAATCAAAATATTGTCAACAAATACTTGGATGAACTTGTCCAAGTATTCACAGAACACCTCATTCATCAAAATCATAAATACCCCAGGGGTGTTTGTCAATCCAAAAGGTAAAATAGTAAAATTGTAATGTACAAACCTCGTCTTAAAGGTGGTCTTATGGACGTCGTTCTCCTTGGTCCATAACTGGTGATACCCTGATCTCAATTCGATTTTTGAAAACGTTGTCGTACCTTTCATTTGATCAAACAGATCATCAATTCTTGGCAACAGATACTGATTCTTGATCGTTTCCTTGTTTAACTAATGGTAGTCAATGCAGAGTCTCCACGACCCACCCTTCTTTCGTATGAAGATAACAGGCTCACGCCAGGGTGACACACTTGAACGTATAAGTCCTAGGTCCAACAACTTCTTCAGTTGCATTTTCAACTCCTGTAACTCCGGGGTTGACATCCAATAAGGAGTTCTTTCTATCAGTTCAGTTCCCAGTTTTAGGTCGATGGTAAATTCTAGTTCCCTCTCTGGTGGCATCCCAGGTAACTCCTAAGGGAATATGTTCGCAAAATCTTGCACCACCGAAAGGTTTTCTATACCTTCAACTTCTCCCTTATCATTTAAAGCGAGGATCACATAAAGCTTACATCCCTTGCGCATGCTTTTCCATAGCTACAAGGAAGAGATGAACCTTAGGGAAACTCCCTAGTTCTGACCTACAATAACGTGTCTCTGTCCCTCATCATCAACCAATATCAACCATTTCGTCTTAAGTTGAGGATCATCTCATGCGATTCCAACCAATCCATATCGGTCACGACGTCATAAGATCCTAAGATCGTGACATATAGGTTGGCCCTAGTGACAAAATATCCCAGGTTAAGGCTACAACCCGTAACCTTCCCACCAACCTTCTGTTTGCCTCCCAAAGCCATTTCTACAAAGCTAAACTCATCTTGTTCAACTACCTTTACCTGAATTATTCTTAGCACTGCCCCAGAAATGAAACTCTATGTAGCACACAGATCTATCAAAATACTAAGGTTCTGGTCAGCGATAACACCTGATGTCTCAAGCATAGTTGATCGGTGCTCTTCCTGGAAGTTATTCACCGTTGCATGAATCTAATAGGCCTTGCCCAAATCTCCCATGGTAGTGGGTCGGACTGATCTAGATGCTCTGGTCCTCTCCACTGGGTAGTCACGCTAGTAATGTGGTTCCCCACATGTCCAACACCCTTTCTTCGGTCCATTACTCCTAGTACCCGAAGTATAATTTGACGACCCACTGACCTGGAACCCTGGTCTGTTCTGCTGAACATGCCTAAATTGTTGCTACTGCAGTCGACACTGCTGCTAGTGTTGTGTTCCTCGGTAAGGAGTCTGCTACTGAGGAGCTGGTCATCGAGGTGTAGTGAAAGTGGATCCTCTCTGGAAGCCGTGATATCCCAGTGAATGTCTAGCTAGTGTTTGATGTTGCTGCGCACCAGATGACACCTGCCCCTCTGGTCTCGCTGGAGTCCTTCCTTGACCCCCACTGATAAGCTCCTCCTCTACTATGAGGGCCTTTTGGACAATTTCATGCAAGGTTTGAGGCATCAAAATCCTAACCTTTGCACGAATGTTGCCATTAAGGCCAAACACGAACCTGTTGACCTTAATTTTCTCGGTATTCAAGTGCGAAGCATGCCGAAGCATCTCCATAAAACAGGCCTCATACTCGGGCATCGTACGGCCTCCATGTCGCAAGGAGTTGAACTCATTGAGATGATGCTCAATGAATTCCTCAGATAGATACCTCTCTCGGAACCGTTCCTCGAATAGTTCCCATTACACGTCTTCGTTGGCCATGTTCAATTTTCACAGGAGTGTCTTCCACCATAGAAGAGTGTTCCCCTTTAGTTGAAATAATTCCATGAGGACCTTCATGTTGGAGGTATAGTTGCGAAGTGTAAATAACATCGCCATATTCTCCAACCATTCCTCAGTGGCTGCGCCATACACGACACTTAAGAACTCAAGAAATTTGACCTTCTCGAGTTCTCAGTGAATGCTACTAGTACCAACTAGAGTGCATGGTTGATCCTCAGGGGGTGTCGGCGCCCTGGCCTCATCTCTATCCAAACGATTGATCAGTGCCTCAAAAATCCTCTGAAAGGACCTCATTATCCCAACCACATCACCCACAACTATTTGTTCCTGCCTGACAACATGTTTGTCTCTCTGGGGGTTAGACCCCTCAGGTGTGGATGCTACTGGGGGCGTCATGCCTCCTCCCCTAACACCCCGTCGTCTGCCTTCGCAGCGTCCTCTAACCATGATTACCTGCATGAATACAAATCAATTTAATTAGCAACCTTATAATCAAACATCTAATCAATGAGAGCCGTAGTGATCCCAAGTCGCGGGTCAAACCCGCTCGGATACCATATGTAACAACCCCAGTCATTACAACTACATGCGATGCAAAGCGTGTGCATAGATTTTTTATTTATTTTTTTACTCAGGAAAGTAACAATGACAGTAATTAATCAACCCAACTTGACGATGAACAATATGCCCACATCGAGAGCACACGACTATGGCCAGGTTATCATTCACATCTATCAATCAGGCGCGCAATGATCCCCTCATCAGAAAGCATGCCCCATCACATGGCAATAGGCGCGACAGTAACCATGGTGATATATAACATATCTAAACCTTTAACCCAAGCAAAATCCCATGTGCTAGGAGACCGAATTAACTGTCAATAATTACATGAAGGCTATACCCAAGCACCCAATCAACAATTCAACAAGACACAAGTTGATGTCATTCAAATTAAATTGTGCAACTAACCGAAGGATTTCTTGTTTTCCTACAAGGAAATCATAATTGGTGTAACAACTATGACCAACAACCATTTACAAATTCAACTTAAGGCACAAGACACATAGTAACCAATTAACTGTTAAACTATTGATCTATTTAGCTAATAAAACTATTAAACCCTCAACCATTAATCTTGCGCAAGCCATTAAACTATTACACAATTAAACCCTAAACCATTAATTGTTAAATCATTGTGACTAAGTGCAAATGAGTGAACTATTTCCATTGCAATTAATCAATTAACTTATTACCAAAACAACTATTACCACTGCAAAAATTAATCTATTAATCATTTAATTTATCACCGTTGCAACAATTAGTCTATTACCATTGCAACAATTAATATATTATGGAAAAATTTAAAACACTGATATTAAGGCTATAAAACAGCTATTGATTTATGAAAATTTAATATATGAATCAACTATTAATATACGAAAATTTAATGCATTCCTATTATGGCAAAAGTTAAAATAGTATTATGGCTATAGAGCAACTATTAATATACAAAATCTATGGCAAAAGTTAATGAGAATTAATATATATGAAAATGATATGGAAATTAATATCAAATAATAAGAAAATTAATATCAGAGAATCTTTTATGGCAAAAGTTAAAAGACTATTATGGCTATAAAGCAGCGATTAATATACGGAAATTTAATTCGTTTCTGCCAGTCTTTTAAACACTCAACGTTGTCAGCAGCTGGATATTAAAATCGATTCTCTGACAACTCAATGTTGTCAATGGCTGGGAACAATCAAAGGGACAGTTACAGAAAGACAAGCGTTCTTATGGGTTTTATTCGTGTAGCAAACGGTTGGATAATCTGGGTGTGTTTTCCATATCCTTTTCAAGAAATTTATGTATAATTATTATTTAATTAGAAATTGAATATTTAAGGATATTTACTACAGACCTTTCAATTGAATATATAAATAATATGTATAAAAATATCAAGGATGGTCAAACCGAATATATAAAGAATGCCAATGATTGTCATACGGAATATGTAAAGCATGGCCACGATTGTCAGACAACCCCTTTTATACAAAATATGTAAGGAATATGCAAATAAAATCAATGATTGTCAACACAGAAATATGTAAAGTAGACCAACATTTTTTCATAAGGAAAATGTAAAGCATGGCCACGATTTGCATACAACCCCTTTTATACAGAATATGTCAGGAATATACAAAGAAAATCAACAATTGTCAACATGGAAATATGTAAAGAATACTAACGTTTTTTCATACAGAAAATGTAAAGCATGAAAATGATTTTTCTCTTAGGACTATAATCAATTCGAATAGTTGCATGCCATAGTTTGAGAATCATGAGGATTGACAGTCATTAAGTGCCTTCTAAATTCTATCCTTAAGAGATCTCAGGTAAGTGACACAGTCAATATTTGTTTTTTGTTTTTTTAATTTTCAACGCCAACCTAACCTTGAACAATTCGTTTGAAAATTATGAAATTGAAAATCTATTATAGTATAAGCATCATCTGAAGAGGTTAAAAAAAACACACATCAATTATAAATAGTGCAATAAAATATAGTAAGGATGCCAAGAAGACTCGTTGGAAACATAACTATAGACAACAGGGAAATCTGATAGAGAGGGTAGTGGAGAAATGGGCGAAGATTTGTCCTTCTAAATAACTGCAAAAGATGGATTGTGTACGCGTCATATAATTCACATTTTCGACAATTTTTTTTTTAAAGGAAAATAGCTATGAACCGTTTCATTAATAGATCGATACCACAATAAAAGAATGAGAAAAGATACATTTCCTTACCAGGTGAGCGACAAGGTGAGAACCTTATGTGATGTCGATCACTGTTAACTGTTACATTTTATCCTTGAGATGGATGAGTATTTAGTTAAAGTGTCTTAGGGTTCGGAATATGGTTTGAAAGAACAACACATGGTCTCTATTATGGGCACTAAGTGGATAGCATTGCAAGACATGGAAGGTTTATTCGTTAAGAGTTCTGGCGCAGAGATATGAAGGATCCAAGACGCACAGTAAAAAAAACACCAAGGCGTAGAGAAAAAGGATTGGCCTGCTAGGTAAAGAGAGGGGTGCAGAGCCCTTGGCTTCCCTAAACACAGAGAAACTCATTGCAAGAAAACAAAATGATGGGAAGAGGACTGATCCTACACTTATTATCCATGCACAAGAAAGTAGGGCATTTGAATCTAAGTCTTTAACACCAGAGTAAAAGGCAGTCGATTCGGCTCCTGGCCGACTTCTCAGGCAGAGACTAATAACTTAAAGGATAAAGGAACAAAAGATAAAAACACAAATCTGCATTCAGGTCTTCTCCGTGGAGAAACAAATATAAAAGCGCAATCAAGGAATGAAGAAAATGCAGGCAAGAGTTACAAAAGTGCAGGCAAGGTTTGAGTCTAGGGCTCATTCTGGCCACTCGAAATTAGACAATATCTCATAAATAAAATATATTATGGATAGAAAGGTTCTTTCAAGATGAATCCAATGACAAGGAGATTATAATTACCGTAGAAATATAAGTGCAAGTAAGCTCACAACAATTAAATCGACATCTGAATATAGTAAAATAAACAAGCGTAAATTAAATTTTATTGAAAATAACAACTTTAAAGGGTGTACCTTTATCGATGAGGATGAGGAGAATATGTCCTCCCGTGCGTTCGCTCAATCCAGATCCCACTTTTCGATCGATGAGACCTCACGGGTACCTACCAACCAACGCTAGGGGTAGTCTTCTTCCCCCTGAGCCCCTCGAGCCACAAAGGGGCCACACACACAATACCAGAGAATGCTAGCACCTAGATCACCTCGCAAGGTCTAGCTACCACTCATTACCCAAGCTGGGTATCCCAAATCCCACAAGATAAAGTTCAGTCAAGATAAATTTCAGCAGCATAACGTTACACAAGCTAGATGTGATCCATACTCCTCCTCCACCATCTTTTTTATAGAGTTTCTTAGTCATTAGTTTCCCAAACCCTCACTAGATTCATTTTTCAATTATTTAATTAGGAAAAAACTCCCACGTACACATGTCGCCCGATCCCCTAGTTGCACCAGAAAATCAATTTATTAATTAATTAAATATTCCTATTTCCCTCAACCACCTAAAAGCATTCCTAAAAACTCCCCTCGGTGTCCCAATATTCCCTTACAATTCTTAAATGACTTACACCTTACTTAATTCCTAGTTGAGTTCATAAATAGAAAGTCTCAAAGGCTAGCTTCCTTACTAAGTTGGACATTCCCCTTTTTCTTTAAGTTTCCTCTTCTTTTAAGTTCCCCCCTTTTTCCTTTTTAACTAAAAATCAATTTAGCAAGTGTAGATGAAAACAACCATTTACCCTCTTTCCTTTTTAACTAAAAAACAATTTAGCAAGTGTAGATAAAAAAAACCATTTACCCTTTTTCCTTTTTAACTAAAAATCAATTTAGCAAGTGTAGATAAAAACAACCATTTACCTCTTTTAATAAATTTAACCCTCCATTATAATTTTTACTTTAATAATTAAAGTTTGAATTTCTCTACCCCCTTCTTGTTATATGTCTAATTATTTTTGTTCAGAGGTTCTACTTAGACCTAGGTTTTACATTCACTAGACTTCGCGATAGTTATTAAGGGAAAATTTGTTATTAAACTTACTCATCACTTTATTCATTTTAAGGTCGACCAAGTCCTAAGGAGGCATGATTTTCTAGGCACTAGGTTTATTAACTTACCAATTAAAATCATGACGTGCCCTTCAGGACGCACTACGTGCTCCAAGGGTGCCACTCGCCTCTTTCTGTTTTATTTGCGCGACATGCCCTTCAAGACGCACTACGTGCTCCAAGGGTGTCACTCGCCTCTTTACTAAATTTGGTAGACGTCAAACCCCTAGAGTCAATACTCCGTCAGGTGATCTTGTGGGCGACTAAAGGCCTCTAAGGAATAAGGACCCTGCCTTATTGCGTGCCCCTTAAAATCGTCATGATCAACTGTTAGAGTCTTCCCTCATGACATCATGGGTATTCTCGAACTAGGTAATCATTAACCTACAGTTCGAGCCATGGCAAGAGTGATAGTAGGTTGTGGCAGGGCTGATGCCACACCTCTCCCTCAATGTCTCTGGTTTTCATGCATGACCCCTCTACTCCAAATGTGAGTTTGGTTGGCAAGCTATCGTCAGCATGCATCCATCAACAAATCATGCCAGCAATAATAATCAATCATCATAACATCTAATCATATGTACATATGTCACATCAACAACATTCAAACCCTAACAGTCCACTCCCTAAGTCGATCTAGAGTCTAAGGGTTTCATCGATACCATTGCATCCTCAATGTCCAGAGTCCTGCACATTCAGGAGAACCCAGTTAATCACACCTGTCTATGTAAATACAACAAAATAACATATCATCAAATCCACAATATCTCATAATCATAATCAAAACAACCAATAGTTTAATAACCCAGATCACTTGCATGCAAGTGTCCTCAAAGAATAAGTTTGCTCAGTGCGTGGAAGAGTGGGATGTTACAAGATATATGGAAACATAAGCACTATCACCAATGACACACATAGGGTTGTAGTTGGAAATGATTAGTACCAAGAAAGTACCACAATGTGATAATGAGGAAATGTAGGATCTTCCTTCTAGAATATTAGGTATTTAGGACTCTAAAAAATCTCCATATATATATATATATATATATATATATATATATATATATATATATATATATTTTCATTGTAAAAGAATAATGGTAGGTTCATGAGAAATCATGTCTTAGGAAAACCCACAGAGCATCATGGTGGATAGTGGGATTAATATATATCATGTTTTGAATAGGCCTCTTGCGGTTAAATGTGGCCCCTCTTTCTACATTTGGGCTTGACATAAAAATCATGTAAATGGCTCTTCTTTTTTGTGCTCTCATGTATATTATGTGGGAAATAGTTTTTCTCCTTTAGTGTGTTGTTTCTTTGCTATTGGTTTCTTGTTCTCTATGTTCAATGATTATTTCTACTTGATTGACCTTGGTTGTGTGTTTGAGATTATCCTCTGCTAAAATTTGAGGTTACCCTCCCACATCCATGGATGAGTGCATACCATCCTAATATGGGAGAGCCCAAATCTTAAAGAGATGGATAAAACAAAGGATCTACACCCATATTCCATGACAAGAGGCACAAGGAGCATAATTACCAACTTGATGAGAACAATCTAGAGTTCTCATTTTTTTAAAGGTCTCATTTAGTGACTATTTTTATCCTCATTTCGAAAAGTGGTGCTAGCAATAACGCTCATTTTCTTTTCATGGTTAAAATTGCCACCTTTTGGAAGCATGGGTTAAAATAAAAAACAAAAAATACATCAAAAACAATTTATAAAAGAAAACAATATACATTTTAAAAATAATATAAACATTAAAAATAAATACAATTTAAAAAACCAATA
>JASDQU010585345.1:25140-45417 GCA_032191745.1 Picea mariana
ACACACACATACATTAAGTGGTCAATCGAGTTTATCTCGGGCGGTTGGGAGGAATGATTGTTATCCTCCATACCCAGGTTCAATTCCCACATGCGACATGTTGAGCTCTAAATGAGTATATTGTTGTAATGGTTTCGAGCCCTGTTGTTGATCAGCCTTGTGCCATTCCCACATGTGACACGTTGAGCTCTAAATGAGTATATTTTTGTAATGGCTTCAAGACCTATTTTGTTTTGGCCTTATTCCCTGAAGATTCTATGATTTATCTTGGGTACTATCCTTGAAATGAGGAGACATACTTGGGGGTTTTCCCAAGCAATGTAATATATATATAACATGAAAAAATAGAATATTAATTAAAAAAAAACAAAGTTTAAATAAAAAAAACATGAAAAACTTGTTTTTTTTTTTTTGTTTTTATGTTGGGGGAAGGTAACAATGAGCATCCCTCTGCACACCAAACATTACAAAAAAATCACATTGCAACCCCCTTCCTACCACTCAAAGGAATGAGAGCCACTCCCTTTAGTTGTAGGAAGGTGACTGGCATGTGAGTTTTTTGTGATGTTTGGCGAGGGGCCATGTTTGGCATCGCCATCCCACCCAAACATCACAAGAAACAAGTTTTTTCATTTTTTTTTATTTAAACTTTTTTATTTATATTTTTAAATTGTGCCTTCTTTGAAAAAACTGTTTTTAATAATTATAAATTTCTATTTTTTTTTTAAGGTTTTTTTAAGATTTTTTTCAATTGTATTTTTTTTATATGATTATATTATTTTAAAAAATTGTAATTTTTTTGTTTTTCCTAAATTGGTTTTAATGTTTTTTTTTTAATCTTAATTTTTTGTTATTAAAAAAATTGTTTTTCTTTCTTTTTTAAAAAAATTGGTTCTTCTCTTGTTTTTCTCCTAATTGTGTTGTTTTTTATTGTTTTTTATTTATTTTTTAATTTAAAATGTTATTTTTAAAGAAAATCATGATTTTTCTCATTTGGGATTTTTTTCTCTTTTTTCTATTTTTTTATTTTTCTTTTTTTTCTTTTTTACAATTTTTCTTGCTACAATGTCGATCTTTCGGCCCATGGTTTCTAAAATGTTACAATTTTAAGTCGGGAGAAAAAGAGGGTGCTAATGATAGCACCTCTTTTCAATTTTGTAAATGGTCTTAAGATTTTGGTTCCAATTGTGTCAATTGTCAAGGCCACGGTTTCAAAAAAGCTTGCAATCTTATCCCTAGTAAAAAGGCGGTTTCTATTGGGAGTACCAATTTTTTATTTGGGGTTGATTTTAAGGTTTTGGTTGCAATGGTATCGATTGTCAAGTCCAGAGGTTTCAAAGAAGTTGTAATTTCAACCTTGAAAAAAAAATGGTGTTGTCGTTAGTGCCATTTTTCAATTCAATGGTTTATTTTAAGGTTTTTGTCGACAACATTATGACATTGCTAAGGCCATGGTTGCGAAAGGTGGTAATTTAACCTTGAAAAAAAAGGTGCTACTGGTAGAACCACTTTTCGAAACAGGGGTTGATTTTGGTGTTTTTTACCCAAAAATATGGTTTTTAGGGATATATTTCTCATTTTGAGATCACGGTTCTCGTCAAGTTGGTAACTGTATTAAGGATCACCCACCAAAATGGAAGGCATCCCCAGTGTTACTACTTGAAACTATATGGTTCATGTTACATTTTTGGAGACATTATTTTCGCATCTTAGCAACTTAGTTTCTAGAGATGCGACCATTGGAGAATCAACCACATTTACAAGTTTCAAGTATTATCTTGAGACCATTTCCTTGTTATGTAGACTTGTTAAATATTACTTGGTTTATCATTAATGACTAGATTAAGGACTTGGAGTACTAGTGGTGGCTTGGTGGAGATCCATTGGTCCATGTTATATTTTTATTTTTGGGTGATCTTTACTATTTCGAGGCAATGGATACATATTTAGAGGAGTATTTTCTTATATGATAGTGTTACTACATATTTTGATGCATTATCTCACCTTTGAGTTACCTTTTCACATATTTGGAGGCAATTTTCATATTTTGATGCATGTATTACAATTGAAATTTTCATTTCATGCTATCCAAGGCACATTCTACATATTTAGAGGCATAATTCAACATTGAGATGGATTTCCACACTCTCCGAGGAAATCTCTACATATTTTGAGGCATGACTCTTCCCTAAAAGCTTCTAGAGTTTTATTTATACTATTTTATTGAGGCTTCTAGTATTTATTAAATATATTTTATTGAGAGATGGTTTTACATTGAAATATATAAAATGAGAAGAGATTTTATTAGCAAGGTAGAAGTTGAAATTGCACGTAAAGGATTGGTTTGATTAATTGGATCTTCCATCTTCTTCCCACAGATCTTGTATATATGTAAGGCTACAATGGACATATTGCTACCATATCTTTGTGTAAAGTGTTGTTTTGGATTTTTGTAGTTAGTTGGTATTTTCCTAGAGAGTAGGTTGAATTGTGGTTTTTAAACCCTCTTCTCTCCATTTTTATATCAAATTTGGATAATGGTGTATTAAGGGGTTGTTCATTCAATATAATGTTATCTATATTATTTTAATCTCATCTTTGATATATTATGTGGTTGAAAGTTTATGGATGTGTTGGTGTGTCTCTCTTGAACATTTCATATGATTGTTATATATATATCATATTTGTTTATGATTGATTACACTTTTTATTTGGTGGTTTATGATGCCTTCTTCAGTTTCAAGTTCTATTTGTCACATGGATTCCAAAGCCCAAGGAAAAGGCACTAGGTGTTTCTTAACTTCTCATTTTATATTTAAAAAGACTAAAAATGTAATCACTCTATAGATCTAATTTTTGCATAATCACTTGGAGGACAAATCTATAGTTTTATTAGGGATTCCCCCCTTATTCTAGAGGATATTCAACCTTAAGTGGGGAGGAAGACTAGTGGGGTTACAATGGGTCATGTTCTCAAGTTTCCCTAGGGTTTGTATTTGATGACTGGACTTATCTTTGAAGTTCATATTTTGGAGGTAGCACCTAGTCTCAAACAATGATGAATACATTGAGGAGGTGGCCTTTGGGGAAGGTATTCATCCTTATTTTGAAGTGCACAATAGGAAATTGCATTCATCCTTCACACACAATCATTCAAAGTAAGACTATAGGGAGGTGGATAAATTAGTTTAGGAGGCTTGATTGGAGGATAAAGGAAAGACGTTGGGAGGCATCCCTCCCTTTGATTTTCTACTAGATTGTTGATGCTTGAACCCGTTAGGACTGAAACGGAAACCTCATGAGGAAATTAGTCCCCCTTCATTTTTAGAGAGGTGGTTCTCCTCTTTGGCTAAAAGATATATCTTTGAAGATATTGGAGTAGGAAGAGTGATATACAACAAACCCCAAATCTTTATTTCTTGGATTTAAATTAAATGGTTCTTCAATAACCCAATATGATCTTTATGTGCAACAATAATATTTTTACAATAATAAAATATTGAAGGAGGGATTCAACATCATAGTTAAATTGTGATCAACATCACTCACAATCTTCTTAATCATATATAAACACATCCATGTATTCTTCATGAAAAACAGGAGAGAATAATTCTATCATCTCAAATAATTTTAAAAGAGTACTTCTATCAAGATCAAAAGAGAATTTTATAGGTCAACGTCAAATATCTTATACTTAAAACTCAAATTTACAAGATAGAGTCAAGATCAACCCCGAAGTAATTCTTTGTGGAGTTTTATTCATGAAAGATGTTCTTCATTACCAAAGATTTGACAACCATGTATGTGGCTTCAAATTCTCCATGATCAAATAAGAAACAATCTTAGAATAATAAAAGAAGAGCATTAAACAACTCAGTCTTGTTCCCAACTCTGAGATTCAAGCATAAAGTTATCAGAAGTGGTGTAGAAGAATAGAAATAATGGAGAATATGGAGATTTATTTCTTTTGATCAGAAGATTGATTGTGTATCCATGGTTGTACCTTATTCTTCCTCTGATATTCTTCCCTACCCCTCTCACAATAATGATTCTTGGACCTCTTGATGAAGCCTCTCTTCTCTTTTTAAGAAGAGAATTTCTAACTACTTGAGTAGTTAGGGTTTCTCCCTTATAGAAATTCTAGTACAAATTTATTCTTGAATAATTTCCTTTAATTAATGCCTCATTAATGAACTCACATCATTAATATAATTATATTGAAAATGGGTCCCTCTCATTTTTTAATAAATTTTTTAATTAAACTTTTATTTTTAAAATTTTTAATTAATTTTCCATTAAAAGAGGATGACTGTAATTTAATTTTCTAGAAGTGAAAACAAACGTTTTATCCATGTAAACCACTTCTTATATTTTATTCATCGTCTCATATTTCCAATGATATAAATTTTGTGCAAATCCATCACCCGAATCTCAATATATGAGCTCACGAAGTTGAGTTGTCATGCAGGCCCATTAAAAATGCAAGTGACTGATATTTTAATTTCTGAGAAAAATGTATCAAATTTAAGTACTTGAAACCTGTACCACCATATTCTACATCAAAAAAAAATTCCAACGGTATAAATGTTGTGCGATTCTGACACCTGGAGTTGAAGTTATGGCCTTCGCAAGATCAAAACTCAACCATCGTTGATCAAAATTGATGCGAAAATGTGGGCCCTTGGATGAATTTCGTGCTTCCCTCCATAAAATTTGACTTTTTGGTTTAAAATTCTATCCTACATGCATTGGGATATTATATTCTTCATGATATATAATACTGAGTGTTTTATACACTTAGCAAGAAACAAAAGAAGAGAAGAAATTATGGAGCTTGGAGGATTCGACCCTTAGAAAATTTTCGAATAAAATAATAATTTTTTGGAATCCCTTCTTCATCCACCTCATGCCATGTCATAAATGAGTCAAGACCATGTTTCATCATGGGAATGGTCCACATAATTTCCACATTTCATATTCTCATTCATTGGTTTTCATGCCTTGGAATAACTTTGAGAATTTGGCTAAGTATGTGAGATGGGACAAGAGGGGATGAGGGAGAGGCGGGTTGGAAGGTTTGCAGGTTTGCGGGGGTGAGGGAAGGGAGGTAAGTGAATTTAACCATGAAATTTTCATGAACCTTCCAACCCATGAACCCGCGGTTGGATGAGTGATCCAAAGAAGCTAAGTATAGAAGGGCGGTCGGTTGGACGAGAGTGAGTTTGAATATGGAGATTTTTATGAACCCGCCAACCAGGGAACCCACAAACCCATGGTTATGGATGATCGAAAATATGTTAATTGTGGAAAGGCGGTCGATTGGAATTGCATGCAGAAGGGTTAAAACACTTTAGGGGCTCAACACCTGCAACAAATATGATGGTCCAAAATGTAGATCACGGAACTTTGGGTGCAAAGTGAAGATCATGAAACTTGGAGGATGAGGGCTTGAACCCGTGAACCCATGAAGTTCAAAAAATGGTTAAGTGTAGTGTAGAAGCGGACTTATGACATGGGAAAGTGGATGGAGATGAAGGTTTTCCAACCCGCGAACCCGATGAGGAGATGAAGGAAGAGTTCCAGAAATGTCTAAGTGTAGAGACTAGTGGAGCATATGGAGAAGAGTGGTGAAAATAGAAAAATGGTTAAGTGTGGAGATGGAAGGTGAGGGAGATAAGTGATGAGATTACTTCACAATTAGAAAATGGAGAGGAGAACATGATACTTAGAAAAATTCTTCAAAATCTCTCCTTCAGACCTTTAGACCAGATCTTGAATAAATTAGGCATGTGGAAACAAATTTATAATCCAAAAAGTGCATGGCAAAGCTGAGACTGAGGGTTGCAAAGTGAACTTATAAAAGTTCAAAAAATGTCTTCCTTTTATATCAAGTAATTTATGAATCCAAGAGTGGAAAAATATAGATGACCAAATTTTGGTCAACATAGATGCACTATAAGGAAAACACCATGTAGAGGATGTTTCATCATAGGCTTATAGTGTTACAAGAATGGGAAATGTTTTCAAAAAAAACTTTTCTAAAACCTATATTTTTTATGGCACAGGCTTTAGCGGATGTTCAATATAACTATTGTTCCACAGTGCGAATTATCTAATATTGCATACTAGTGCAAATTATCTACTATTGCATATCAGTGCAGAAGAACAATTTAAATGCACCAATGGTAAAATAGGTATGAAATGCATAATTTAGTTCAAATGAATATAATGCATCGATATGTTTCAACATTGAATTATTTTTCATTGTGGGTATACAAATTCAACTTCTTGTTTTTTTAAATAAAATTTCTATTAATCATTAGAAATTTAATATATTTATAATAATATTGATTTTTATATTTTAGTTAATATGATTTAATATAATCATTACCTTAATGCATTGTATCATTTAAACAAATATATCAAGAGATTACATCTTTATTCAATGTAATAATGTAAAGCATTAATATATTTAAATTAGCAATGCAATATTTTACAACATTAGATACTGTAGTAAAAAGGAAAGTCATTTTCTTATATACGAATGAGGGAATTTTTTCGATAAAAAATGGGACAAGATAAAGGTTCATGATAGTCAAAACATTAATAAATAATTTTTGCAATTATTGGTAACTCATCATCATACCAATTGGGACAAAATGTCTTCATTAAACAAAATGTTTGATTTTTACAAAAATCAAAATCAAAATATAAAAATTGAAACATTTAATTATATTGATCATCATTCAAATTGTTTCCATTGTTTGAACTACTTGCATGCCTCATTTCTTCATCACTTGTAGGGGATAATGTACTTGGGTTATTTGAAATGTCTTGTTAATTAGCTTGATTTTGTTCTACCTCTTCATGCTTCATCTACAAACATAGAAATAAAGTGTGGTGAGTATATCCACATTTGCAATATAATATTCACTATTATATATATTGAAAATCATACCATAGTTGCAAGTGTTGAAAGTGTTCCTAGTTCTTGTGTTCATTGGAGTGATTTTTGTATTGTAAGTGAAAAGAATGTCTGTTAGACATTCTTTCCACAATATCCCTCAAACTTTTATAAAAAAAAATTCCACGTCATTAACTTCCAACATGTATCAATATTTTAATTAGTATGTTTGAATATAAACATTTCATTAATGTAATATATCATTTGTTATAAACCTAATTTGTACCAGACATGCTTACCTGGCATCAGGCCATCTCATATTCCTTCTTTGCCAAGCTAGTACTGAACAACTCTTCTTAAAAACACCCTTTTTAAAGGCACACATGCCCTGCTCCACTACAACCCGCGTGTACACGCTAGCTGACCCACTACAGCTCGCATGTACCTACAAAAGCACGAAAAATGGAAAGTTGTTGACGAAATACACAGTTTTGAGTAAGTTAACTAAACCTTTCGACCATGCATGGCCACTCACTCAACCAAATACCTAGCTCCTTCTAGCCTATAAAAGAAGGGGTAGCGGTCCCATTTGAAGGGAGGAAAATCATAGTAAAGAAACTCTACCCGAATTAGCATTCCTCTTGCCTCAACCTTTTGCAACTATTGTGTGAAGAGAAGCATGCAGTTGGAGCATGTTGAAGAGGATCCCAGGACCAGATTGGAGGAGCAGTGGCCAATCTCACTATTGTAAGGTATTCTCGTGAGATTAATAAAAGAAGTACTTTTCCCATCCTGCCATATGAGGTTTTCATTGTTTGAATATTGATTACATGTTGATTAAATCTCTAACCCATTAGTTCATATATCAAATGCATGTGGGGTTATTCGTTTGTCTTTTGTGAATGTAGGTCAGCATTGGGAGGAGAGTTGTAGTCAAAGAGCGACCAAGCATGAAAAGGGGTCGACATTGAACACGGAAAATAAGGTATGACAACTTGATCTCTTTAACCTTGTATTTGCATATGAATAATGGGGTTTAGGCATGGGATGATGGTAGAAAGTAGGAAGCTTTAGGTCATTTCTGCATGCATGATAAAACCCTTAGTGCTAGTCCATAGGAGGGATTTCCCACCCACAACAGAATTGGCAACCATATTGGGGAACTCTTGGGTTTTCTGGGGATACTCTTTTGGTAGTTTTAAATTGGTTTCATCACCTTTTTTCTGAGTTTCTGCAAGAGTCTGAGCTAGTAGGGATTTTTTTCTTCCATACCAGTATTCCCTACTTTCTTTGCTTGGATTCTTTTTATTTTATGAGATTCATAGAGGTGCACGTGGCCTATATAAGGCCTGCATGCGTGTATCCGTGCCCTACCTTCACACAACCCGCGTGCACACGCTAGTTGATGAAGTGTCAGTCGCATGTCTAAGTTTAGAATATTTTTTTTAGAGAGGCAATCATCCTCTCCCTTGTCAAAAGTGATCCTTCTCAAGGGTTTTCTGGATCTCATGCTGGTCTCTGTTTTTGTAGTTTGTAGCTTAGGTACCACCTCAAATTGGTTTTGTTCTATGAAATTTTCCTTGAATTGTTTTTCTTTTCTATCAAAGTAAGTTTCTGAGTCTTCAAGGGACTCTAGTTCTCAATACCAATAGTCTCTGCCAGTGTTCGATTGCTTGTTTTTTTTTATTTTTGAATAATTGCAGAGGTACATGTGGCCTGTATAAGGCCTGCATGCGTGTACACACAATCTGACCTTACACAGCTCCCGTGCACACACTGGCTGTTGAACTGTCAGCATCATGCCTGTTGAATAACATTTTGTTTAAGGAGAGGCAGTCATCCTCTTCCTTATCAAGAGTTATACCTCTCAGGGATTTCCTTCGTTTAATCTTGGTCTTTATCATAGCAGTCGACAACTTAGGTCTGATTACAGTAATAACTTTCTTTTTCATTAAAAAAATTTCCTCAAATTTTTTCTTTCATAGGGTTTTTAGACAAGTGTGAGAGTCTTCTTTAATCAGTTTATGTGTTATTGTCAGTAAATCTTTGTAATCTGCGCTTAGGCCATAAGTTTTCTTGGTCTTTACTTGTCGTCATTTTTCCTTTTTGCTTTGCGAGCATTAAATAAAATAAAAAAAACTCTTTTATTTCTTGGTTTGGTTAAGTAGTTGTTGGTTTGCATTAATAACCAGGAAAAGTTTTTCTTTCATAAGTTCTTGGTTGTTTACTTAGGAAAATAAGTAGCTCGTAGTTGAGCAAAATCCTATTTTGAGTTTGTTGTTCAAAGATCTTAGAAAAAATTTAGTTTGAAAAGTTGATTAAATAAATAAATAAAATTCAAGAAGAAGTTGTTTTGTTTCCAGCTTTCTATGTATCTTTTCTTTCGTCTTTTAAAACATCACTAGTTTCACTTTCATAACCTTTGACTTAATACAAGCCATAAAAAATTAACGATTAATTAAAATCAACTAGACTTTATGTTTGTAGGGTCCATCAACTAGTCTAGGCTAGAGCCTTGATTTAGGTTGGAGAGGAAACTTTTCAAGGTTGCAAAACATACATAAGAGTCTGTGCTAGGGAGTTTTAAAAGTCCAGTATCGTGAAAGTTATCCGGGAGCCCCATCTAACACAGGTTCTAAACATGAGGTCGCGTGCAGAAAGGTAGTGGAGATAACCCCTCCAAAGCGGAACCAAGCGTAGTGGGGAACACATATAGAGGGCTTGTTTTGGGATTCCGTCAATTGCATCTGCCATGGAGCTTCATGGGTCTCAAATCTGTTTGAGGTCCTCACTTGTCTTCCAGACCAATTGCTTTCAATACCCTTGACAGGTTTCAGGCTTGATACCCTGCTCATTGCGGTCCACCCGACTTTCGACTATACCCTCCTGGTGACTGTTCACGCATTGGAAACCTAGTTGCCATTATTTTAGGGACTTACATAGATGACTGTGGGGGTAGACCGTGGTACTTAGGATAGACATCAGGCCACACTTTGCAGATTATACCCAGAGGGTGCTTCCATATTCGATTTTCACTTGCACCAGTAAGTTTCTCTATTGTTGGTTGTTGTAGTTGTTCTTCCAACTAGTTTGGTCATTGCTTGTTTTATCTCGTAGGGACTTTTTCTAGTGTGTGTTGTTTTTGAACGAATAGAAATCCCTAGTGTGTCTTTGATCTTCTTACATATTGGAGGATCATGAGCTCCGCTAGTCACGAAGGATTCTTGGCCTGCCATCGGTTACACTAGAGCCACCCCCGCCACCGCTAAGGTGAAATCTAGACCAACAAGGGTCCCTTGAAGTGACCGGGTTACAGGAAACTGTGCTCGACCAACATCCGAAGGAACCAACCGTTTCATACCTTGGAGAGGAAGCTCTTGGTCCATCCAAAACTCCAACCACTAATATTTCAGTGCCCATCATCGTACAGATTTATCCTTACGAGCACCAGACAATGTCACACACATCAATGGAAACAAACACTGCCACTTCTTCCGGGAATTCTCCTATTCCCACTATGGCTATCACCACAGTGGGTGTTCCACCTCCTAACCCACTATCATCAGTCCGAGCCACCATGGTCTTGAATGCCTCTACCTTGAGCAGTGGTCCGATCCCATCTTTGGAGGTAGCCACTACTCCTTTCACACAGAGTGCGACAAGCCCTCCGTTCTCATACAAGATGCCTAGCTTAGGAACAAGCCTTGTACTTTCCTACTCCACTTTACAGACTTTAGGCCTGGGGGCAGGGAGCTCTAACGCTCCACTACAAGGACCCATGTGGGCCACTTCAGCTCCCTTTAATGCTTTCCCTTATGGAGGAGGCCATATACCTCCTTCATCCGCTTCTCTTGGAAGTGCCCACCAACATTCCATCGAGATGAATGCAAAACATAGTTCATTTGGAGCAGGGAGTCAAGGACCACCTTCTCATAATATGCCAGTAGGTTTAAAAATGTTTTATTTGTTCTGTGTGTTTGGTAACAACACTTTCTTGTCAGCTGCTTTCTCGACTGGGGGAAACCGTGATTGCGGACAACCTAATTCTATGCAGGGTACTATTCCTGCACAAGGGAAAACCCAGGAATTTATTCCACACCAGGACCTTGGAATTCTTGGTAGGGATCAATTCCCTCGTTAGGAATGTCGATCGGGGGCAACTCTTTTCACAACCAATGGAACCCCAGGCAAGGTGCAATACTTATGCCCATGGGATCGGCATGGGGAAACCCTTCCCAAATTCCTCTGAATGTAATGCATGCCCAACCATCTATGTCCTATTTCGAAAATTAGCTGATGATGTCTCCTCAAACAAAAAATCCCTACACTGGCCATGGCCATGGTTTTTACTAGAACCTGGGCCAGCAACCCAACTTTTCTTGGCAACTTGGTGCTAGTCAAACTCTAGGCCCCTTTTTCCATGGTTATCACCAACAACCCAAACTACCTTTCCTGACAACCTTGCATTTTCTAGACTTAACAATTTTGTTGAATGACCTTATCTATCACGATCCGCGTTGGCCCCCTATGCCGACAAAGTTTCTTTTGAACATACCAAAGTTCGAATCCAAGCCTAATGAAGATCTAGGGGATCATGTGACTACTTTTCACCTTTGGTGCTCATCTAATTCGTTGAAAGACGAATCCATACAGTTACGATTGTTTCAATGTACTCTCATTGGGAGTGCTGCAAAATGGTACATTGAGCTTGACCACTCATGATACTCTTCCTTCAGCGAATTGGCAATGGCTTTCCTAAACCATTTCCAATTACTTGTGAGATACAACACTGGCACAAAATTACTGGCCAATTTCAAACAGACAAAAGTGGACCATATCTCTAATCACATCTGAGAATGGAGACGTCAGAAAAGTTTGATTAAGGTGCCAGTCCCACTAGCATTCCTTCTTGAGTGGTACCTTAAGTATTTGGTCCCACAATTATCCAAAGAAGTCACAACGTTGGGAGTGTTTTTCGAAGAAGATGCAATCATGCTAGCTCAACATATTGAGCTAATTTATTCTTAGTCTGGTCTACTATATGAAATCTTTTCGGATGAACCACGATCAATACTTGATAAAACTAGACAAAGAGTTGGACCACATGCTGATGGTATTGTTGGTTCAGCACAAACAAAGCCTGTTGAACAACTGATGAAACAATTGCAGCAATTGTCTATACAGCATACAATGGCCAGCCAGACTACTGTTCTGGTTTCTCCCCCTATCCAAACGTCAGATGTGCACAGTGTGCAATTGAAAAATACGAAGGCCACCCAACAACCTGATGGAAAGAAGAAACAACATAAGAAGGGTAAGGGGGATAAGAAACCTACTAATAATGTTGGCGGGGGCAACACTGAAAAAAGGAAGTCGAAGTATCTGTGTAATCTGTGCGCGGAAGACCACCCGACTCACCAGTGCCCTCGACTTGCAGAGGCCCAAAAGTTATTGTCACAGCAGCAGCCTATTGTGTTAACAAAACCATTTCAACATGGCCAAAATCTAACTCAAGCCTCTACAAGCGTGGAAGGGGGCAGTCAAGGACCCCCTTTGTCTTCAAACAATCCTGCATCCGTGAATGTGTATATGATGAAAGGTGATGCCTATATATCAACCAGAGCACATGATTACATCAAGCCAAGCACCTATGAGAAAGATAAAGAAGATTAAACCCCATCTCTTCCTCTCCAGATCGAGAAGACGTTTGGAGAAACCATGACATGCATCCCAAAAGGTGCGTTTAAGAAATATTCTCACAAGTCAAATGCAAGTGCCGCCTAAAACTACTTTGTGGTGGAGGATTTGTCTCAAACCCCTTGTGCGATGTCTGGTTTGGAAGTCCTCCAAAGCTGCCCTTCCCAGAGAAAGGCTTTGTTAGCCGCTTTAGGATCCGCCGAGACTTGTAATCTGGGTACGATCATGCTTGATACAACCAACTTAAAACCTTGCCTCCCTTACCATGTAGCATTCCAGATAGTAGTGGCTTACACCATGAAAACTTTTACTCAGAACATTTTCTACACGATGGTTGATGAGGGCGCCTCAAAATGTGTAATGTCTTTGGTGTGTTGGAAGGCCATTGGTCATGCCGCTTTGTCTCCGTCACCTACTCTTCTTACCACTTTCGACAGTCATTCGTTCCGACCACATGGAATTATTCCCTCTTTTCCCATGTAGTTAGGAGGGAAAACCATGTGTGTCAAGGTTGAAGTGGTTGATGCATCTCTCGACTACAATCTTTTGTTAGGGAGGAGTTGGACCTATTCTATGCAAGTAGCAGTCGCTACATTTTTTTGGGTCTTGTTGTTTCCACATGAGGGTCGAATCATGACCATTGATTAGTTGTCTTTCTCTCGTCCTGACCCTTCATTGGGGGCATCCACATTCCCAATGATTGATAACCCTCAACCCAATGTCGTCAACATAGGGGTTGGTTTGTGCCCACCTTTTATGGGTACTTTCAATTACCCACCTCCTCAAGGCGATGTTAAGTTCATATCTGACCACCATAAGGTTAAGATTTTCCAAGTTTCGTCGTTTCGCGCGACTTACTTCAACAATCCCTGGATTATTCCTTCCCCATCGACCAGATTGGAAGGGACAGAGCACCATGGTATGTCTATGCCCTTGTCCACAACAGAAGTGGCATACTCTTTCGTCCAACAAGATTCTATTGGCCCTGATATGACTCTCGCACAAGAGTTAGATCCGATTCTAGAGCCTATTTGGGCTCAAGGTTCCCTCGCTGATACAGATTCTTTAGACTTAGTATTGCCCTCAGAAGAAGCAATCATTGAAGCAATGACTAGTCCGGACAAACCCTGGGACGATCTCCATCATAGATCTTACTTCCTCCCAGATTTAAGCAAAATTGAAGCAGGGGAATTCACTTTGACTATGACTGGAGAATCGTAGGTCTTGTCCTATCAATCCTTTGGCTACGCATGTTGTTTATGCCAAGGGTAATATGGCAACCATTGCCGAAACTAAACCTATTAACATCTCCAGAACCCTTGGCGTCATGGAAAATGTTTTCACTGGAGCTGACTGCTCCCCCGAAGAGATTCGAATCTACACAGATTTATTTAATGAATTTCATGACGTTTTTGCTTGGTCTTACGAGGAAATGACAGGCATCGATCCAAAAATTGTTGAACATGAAATCATGACTTCTCCTGATGCTAAGCCAGTTCAGCAAAAGCTTCGTCCGGTTAATCCTAAGAAACCAACAACTATTAAGATTGAAGTAGAGAAACTTCTCAAGGCAGGTTTTATCTACCCCGTCCATTTGACCCAATGGGTGTCAAACCCCATGCTGGTTGACAAAAAACAAGGTACGATTCACGTATGTATGGACTTCCATGATTTGAACAAAGCCTTTCCAAAAGATAATTTCCCCACACCATTTATTGACCAGATAGTCGATGAATGCACAGGTTGCGAGGCCTTTGCGAGGTCGATGAATGGGGTACATCTGCGTATCGTAAGATGCCTTTTGGTCTAAAAAATGTTGGAGATACCTTTCAGCGGGCCATGTATTTTTCTTTCCATGATCTCAAACATATCATCGAGGCCTACCTAGATGATTTAGCATCATAATATCGTAAGAGAACTGATCATCCCACACACCTCCGACTTATCTTTGAGTGATGTCCCTACTTCCAGATTCGCTTGAATCCCAACAAATGCAGTTTTTGTGTGACGTTGGGCTGTCTGCTAAGTTTCGTAGTTTCAACAACATGGATCATAGTCAATCCTCTCAAGGTTGAGGCAATAGTTCAGTTGCCTCCCCCACGTACAATCCTTGAACTTCAGAGTTTACAGGGAAAAGCAAATTTTTTGTGGCATTTCATCACAAACTATGCCAAGATCACAAAGGGCTTTATGTGTTTACTAAAGAAATACGCTCCTTTTCATTGGGACAAAGACGCTCAACGCTCCTTCAAAGTGTTGAAACGTGCCCTCACAACTGCCCCTCTGCTTCAACCACCCAATTATAACAAATATTTCTTATTATACTTGGCCGAAACAGAGTCGACCATCGGCATGGTCTTAGTTCAGGAAGATGATTTGCTCTCAGAATATGTGATTTATTACCTGAGCTGAGGCTTGGTTGGACTGGAACTCAATTATTCTCACATTGAAAAACTTGCGTTGGTAGCAGTTCATGCTGTCCAATGGTTCCGTCATTATATTTTGTTTCACTATACCACCGCCATTTCTGTTGTGAATCCATTTCAATACATGTTGACACGACGGGTAATCGGTAGAAAGATCAATATATGGATAGTTTTCCTCCAGGAATTTGACTTAGATTTCATTTTGGCGAAATAAAAAAAGTCACTGGTCTTTGCAGAACTCATCTCAGAACTTTCGGTCGAGTCAGGTAATGTTATACCCGAAGAGTCACCTATTCAAGGAGACATGTTTTTGATAGCATCTTCAGACCCCTGGTATGGAGATATACTTGTCTATCTCTAGAATTTTAATTTCCCTTCCTCTGCTTCTCGTAATGAGCATCATCCTATACACCATCAGGCCAAGAACTATCCCATACTCGAAGATACTCTGTATCGTCGAGGTGTAGATTGCATCCTTCGTCGGTGCCTCACTCATGAAGAAGTGAAAATCGTGCTTAACGATTTCCATACTGGAGCATGTGGCGGTCGTTTGTCTGGGTTGGAAACATCCCAAAAGATTCTATGAGCCGGTTACTTCTGGCCAACACTAATCAAAGATTGTATTCCATCAGTCAAGAAGTGCCACCCGTGTCAAATCTTCTCACGGAAGATGATGGCACATCCCGCTCCCATGTTTGTCGTCATCACCGTTGGCCCCTTCACCAAGTGGGGGATTGATTACACTACCTGCAACCCTCTTTCAGCAAGGGGGCATCATTATATCATCATAGCAGTAGACTACTTCACCAAGTGGGTCAAAGCTATGCCAATGTTCAAAGATGATGGCGAGACTGCCGCCCTCTTTTTGTTTAACCAAATTATAGAACGGTTCGGTGTCCCGAGAGAGATTGTCACGGACCATGGCAGTCACTTTCAAAACACAATGATGACCGATTTAACATCAAAGCTTGGGTTGAGGTAAGAAAATTTGTCACCCTACTACCCTCAAGTGAATTGTCAGGTGGAAGTTGTCAATAAATCTCTTAAGAGCATCCTACAACAAACGATCAATTCGGCCAAGTCAAATTGGCATTTGATGTTATACTAATCATTATGGGCCTACTGAACATCTATTAAGACTGTAACTGGTTTCTCACCTTTTCAACTCATTTATGGGCTGGAAGCAGTCTTGCCTATAGAGTGCCAGATCCTGTCTCTCAAGTTGGAAGTACAATTGTTGCCAAACACTTCACCGCTTGAAGAGAATTTATTATACCTCGAGCAGCTCAATGAGCAGCGTCGGAATGCAGCCTTGTCCAACGAGGCTCACAAACAAAAATTCAAGTGTCAATATGATCGGTCCATTCGTCCTTGGATTTTCTCGAAAGGCGACCTTGTCGTGGTCTATTACCAGGATAAGGACCCCTTGGGGTTAAGCAAGTTCAAACCCATGTGGTTCAGACCTTTCATCGTAAAAGAGGTTCTAAAAAAGGGCACTTATTGTCTGGTAGACTTTGAGGGAAATGCTTTGGCAGAGCCTAGAAATGGGCTCTACCTCAAGAAGTATTACTCATAGGTAGGTCACCTTGGGTAACTTTTGTAACATATGTATAGTTCTTGTACATTTGCATTTTTTGTCTTCACCCTTTTTGGTTTTATGGACGTGTCATTTTGATGTCGACTTTTTAACTATGGTAGATGTCAAGTGAATTAGAGGTGTTCGTTGGGTTTGTGGATGGTGCTAGCCGACACACTCGAAGGCTTGCTTCCGTAGCTTGGGTAATTTACACACCTCAAGACCAGTTTTTATCTTCAGGAGGTATATGTTTAGGTGACACCACAAACAATGTTGCCGAATATAGTGCAGTTCTAGAGTTGCTGCGTGACGCTTTTTCGCATGGTATTTCTCATCTCCGGGTATTTTTATACGCTCAACTGGTTGTGTCTCAGTTAAATGGAGTGTACCGCATTTATGATCCTACTCTACACTGACAGTTCCTTAGGGTATGTCTCTTAGAACGAAGCTTTAATTACATTATGTATATCCATGTTCCTAGGAGATTGAATCAAGTTACAGATGCCCTAGCTAATCATGTATTAGATTGGCATATTGCACACATGTAAATAAAAGCACACACACACGCATGTAAATACATTGGTAAAATAAATGTAGTCCATAAACAAATAAAAAGACATAAAATCCATATATAATATCAAAAATATCAGAGTACATGCGTGGGCACAAGCGCCTCAAAAATACGTCCAGTAATGAGTCATGGGGCTTATGCCTTAAAAAATATACAGATAGTGCCCTTGGCATGTGAAAAGTCAAGCCTAACTAAGGACGGGGCCTATTGGCCCTGTTGTAATGGTCAACGAAATTTTCCAAACACTGAAAAAGCCAGACCCACGTCCGTGGTGCCCCCACTACATGAGGCTGCATAGATGGTGGCAGATCCTCGATCTCTGTCATGGGGACTTTGCGTGTGAGCGAGGTAAAGTTTCTCTCTACTCATCTCAAAACTCTCTCAGCCTCACCGACTGGAGGTCCTCCTATTGTTGCTAGTCTGCTAGCTGCGGCTCAGTCGGCCTCTGGTCGCGGACATCACCTGTTCCTCGCAAAGTTCATCGGACGCACTAGTCCCATGTCTGCACATAACAAACAAATCATTTTCAGATACTCTAGTACACACACAAAAAAATGATATATATAAAAGAAAACAAAAATCAAAAACTATGAAAATTAAAAACTTACCCAACTCTCCTCGCACTGCTCTGGGAGGAACAACCATATCCAAGTCTCTGGAAAAGTTAATACCAGCATATGGGTAGTCTTCTATCGCTGGAATCTGGCGAGACCACCAATCGAAGAACTTGTCATCGAAGACCTCCACGGTCCTTCCACCACCCTGTCACGGCAACAGTGTCACCCATCTACATACGGATGGGACTGTGGTTGTGTGCTCTCATACTATCTCTCGAGGGCTAATACTGGGCACCCTCTCGAAGAAGAATGCACAAAGTATGGTCCCAAACCCAAATTTTATGTGCCTCCACATGTGACACTCAGTCAACTGCCTTTTCATGCAGTCTAGTAATGTGGTGCTCGAGTCAAATATTTGTGCATTTAAGCACTAAACTACACAATTCATGTGCACATAGGAAGCCTGATGCAAAGACACAGACCCAATAATCCACCCAATGAGAAACTCTATCACTTTCAGTGATAAGTTTGAGATCTTGCTTATCGACACCTGCGAGCTTGCTTGGTCAATGTTGGCTTCACAATGGAGTCCAATCAACTCCAATATGTTGTGAGGCCAAGAGGGAAAGGTACAAAAATTGACTGGTTCCCCTCTCCTTGAGAGGCCAGTCAGAAAGTATATATCCTCTGTCATTGGAGCCAATGATTGCCCCTCTAGCATAAAGGCCTCTACGTCGGGATGCCAATAATCCACCAAGGAATTCAATAGCCTAGGTTGTGCTCACATGAAAGGACAATGGAAAAACTTTAACAAACCACACTACAACAATTCAACAAGAGCATTAGGTTCCTCATCGACCAACACATCAACATCCTCATGCTCTCTTTCTCTCTAGTGAACATACATCCTGCAAATAGACAAAGTTCAGGAGGGTTAACTCTTGTTTTTTAATTTTTTTACACTAAATGGAAGGTCCACGTGAGTTGTAGTGCTCACAGTAGCATGTACACTCGGGGTGTCATAAGGCATCCCACGTGTACACTCGAGTTGTCATAGGACAACCCGCGTGGACATAGGGCCGACCTTTTAAAGGCCAACACCCCTCCAAAAAATGAACTTAAATGCATAAAGAAAGATTTAAATGACAAGAGGGGGTAGTGTATACTTACTTGGTCCAAGCGGATGGTCGTTTCTTCCACTGAGGCTCCCAGAATGAATTCTTTTCACAAAGGGGTAGTTTTGGATTTTAGTCAATTTCTCAATTAGCAATGGTGATAATGAGTTGCTAGCTTCTATTTATAGACTTTTTGGTCTCTTTTTATCAATTTTTGGACCCTTTTGTCTTTTATAGTATGGTTCATGAGTTTTCTTTGGATCGTCACGAGAAGTGTTCTTTGGGTATTGGGAAACTTTTTGGATTTTTGGGTCGTTTTGAAGGTCCTTTGGTAAACAACCATTTATTCCAACTCGTTGCATTTAAGACAGGATTCCACCTCCACTTTTTGCATCCTGTTGTCTTTTATGCTTTGCCATAGGATCGATCCCACCGAGTTATGGCACGGAACCATCATTGTTTCTTTAGGAGTGTCATAATTTAGTGGTAGATCCTACCTTAACATGGATGCCCTAAGTAGTTCTTGGTTGCATTTTGGTGTCCATGCTGTCACTAACAACTATAGGTCTGGGAGTCCTTACTATTTTTTCTTGATTATGAGTTTGAGCCTCATTTTCATGGTTCCTTATCACTCTTGACCTCACCCTCGGGACTCCCAAAACTTAACGGGTCTTCTTTTAAGCTCTTTTCAGACCCTCTAAATGTGAAAAGGTTGCCGAGCGATTTTGTTGACCTTCATGCTTGCTAAAATCAAATTTTAAGTCACGTCTCTTTGGTGGTAGTTTACCCCTTTTTCAGTCTAGATGGTCAACTGCATGAACAAAGGTATACTCTAGGAGCCTTGGTTCTCTAGAAGAGTATTCTCAGGTATAATTTTAACCCTTTTTCGGGCCTAAGGGACTAAATTTACGAAAAAGAAACCCCCACGGAGCCCATAGTTAGGCTCTTTTCAGACTCCCTAAAATTGAAAAGATCGTCGAGTGACCTTATTCTTTCACACTTGTTAAAATGGTCCAGAAGAACATTCCTAGCAGAGTCCATAGTTAAGCTTTTTTCAGACTCCTTAAAAATGAAAAAATTGCTTAGTGATCTTGTTTTTATCACACTCGTTAAAATGGTTTTGAATAGACATATTTTCGGTGCTAGTTTACCCCTTTTTCAAGCCAACTAGACTACCTTCGAAAAAGGTACCCAATTGGAGTCTCCTTTTACATTTTTTTAGACTCTCTAAAAATGAAAAAAATGTCGAGCTTACCTTCTCTGGGCTTGTTAAACTTACATCTAAGGACGTTATCATTGTGTCTTGTTAATCACATTTTCATTCCTTCATTTTTGGCCTAATTCCATCTCCATGTTGCTCTCAACTGAACCATTTGAAGCATGCCTCATAACGCAAGCCCTGTAACACTATTCCTTTTCGTCTTGAATCCT
>JASDQU010585345.1:57776-81835 GCA_032191745.1 Picea mariana
TTGTCTGTGTGTAATCCGGGGAAGGAATCCAGAGCCGTATCAGTAGTCTCGGGCTGTTTAAAGGCACAGTTCCACTACTGCGACTCTACTGACGGATTCCTTCATTCTGTGACCGTACTGTGCCTAACCCCTGGTGTCTGTCTCTGCCTATAGCCATTAGTTGCCCGCATCCTGTTCGGGGGTGTTACTTCTTGTTGTTGATATGACATGTCGGGTCGTCTTGATTGTGTTCGTCTTACTTGCGTCCGGTTGGTTCGAGGTTGACGTAGAGTCGAGGGGGTTGTTTCTTCTGCACACGCACACACACTTTAACAAAAAAAAAAAAATTCACTGGTTGACTGAGTAGATGTCCTTAGCTAGGAGGGGTGTTACAATTGTTTTCAATTTGTTTTCTCCTTTGTTGTAGCTCTATCCAAAATCCTTTGGGTTTTTTTTTCCAAGAGAGATGATCTCCTCTCTTCTTTCATTTGCATACTCTTATTTTTTTGAGTGTACTAATTTTTCATATTCCTTCTTGTTTTCTTTGCCCAAATTTCTCTCTTTTAGAGATATCTTGGCTACCTTGCATTCTTCATCATACCATGGATTTTCTGGAAAGGTACGTGTAGCCCTCTTCTTGGGATGAGAAATTTTACATGCACTTAAAGCCTTATGGATTATTGGGATCAACAAACTACTATGAACATGATCACCCATCTCATTGGTTGTCATATCTTCTCTGCTATACTTTATAACCTGAAACTGATGCTTAAGATCAACACTAAACCTTTCCCTATTTTTCTGATTCATGAGGATTTTTCATTTGGAAAGATTTTTCTTTTGTATGCCAAGAATTTGATTATTGTGTGGACTAGCAGGAAAGTATAGCTTAATCAATAGGGGGACATGATCATATTTCATTTCAATAGGATAGTCCCCTATATCAAACTTCAACACTCTAGAAGTAAAATTTTGAGAGTAGATTAAGTAATCTACCACACTTTGACCATTGTAAGTTTTTCATTTGATACCCTCTGAAATTTTCCACCCTCTCATTCCATTGCAAATAACCATGCCAAACAAACTACAAAGCCCTAGTGATTTTTCCCCAAAGTGTGTCATGCACTCATTTCCATCTTGTGAATCTATTTCCCATTATTGATCTCCACTCTCTTCCAACATAATGGATTGTTTTCGCCTCTTTATTCATTGCTCAGCTGAAGAGATTGGTTTTTAGTTGTCCTTGCATTAAAATCACCCATTAGCATTACTTCTCTCAAGTTGTTGAATAGAGAGATATCTCTTTTCAATGAGGCATACGGGTCTTCATTGTCTAAATTGCTTATTTTGTATATCTTTGAGTTTTTTGGGGTAAAATAGAAAGAATCCAAGCTTAAAGTAACCTCCTTCTCATTTATTTGCAATAGGATGTATTGTTTGTTTGGGTCTTATTTTACCACTTTTACCACACCACCCCATTTTTCATTTATTAGCAATATAACTCCCCCATGTCCTTTTCATGTCTCATTTCCTTTGTTCTAAACTGAAGTTTTCTTGTACCCCTCAAAATCTGGAACCTTGCAACCATAATGCCCATGTGTTTCTACAAGAATGATAATATATTTCCCCTCAGCTATGGTCCCCAACCCCAGACCTCTTCTCCATGTATAAAGGCTCTGCAATTCCAACTTACTACCTATAAACAATCTTTTGGGGCCCCAAATTCCTATTTCTTATTTGAGAAACAATCACTGATTTGAGCCTTCTCGTTCTTCAACCACGCCCATTTTCCATCATTTCTTGTTGTTTTCACTATTTCCTACTTCTTTCTTTGTTGTTCTTGTTGAGCCAAATTCAAGTCCTCATCTAGGTAGATGTGTGTTCCTCTAAGCAATCCTATATTTCTAAGGATCATATTCTTATCCTCTATATTCCTTAAGATACCTCTTACATGTCTATATCTTCCTCCCTCTATCTACTATCCAATCATGCTTTCATATTGAATACATCCTGTCTACTTCAAATTATCTTTAAGGAAGTCCCTTGATAGAATGTGTGTCCTCTCATTTTCACCAAAGTCCCTCAGTCCTTTGATAATTATATTTGCAGCCTTTCCTTGCTTATCCTTCTCTTCCTTTATTTGTGTTTTGATTTACTTCTCAATGATTTCTTTTTGTTTGTTTGATGAACCACTTACAACTTGTGACCATGATTTATCCTCTTCTATCTGATATTTTAGTTGATTTTCTTTAGATTCCAAATTAGCTAATGCTAATTGAATCTCATGTATTTGTGTTGTTTCCTCTTCTTTCACCAATTCTGTTTATCCTCATCTGTTCTAATTCATGTTTCAAGGAAGTCACTTATTGTTGTCTTATTTCCAATTTAACGTACATGCTTGAGATTTTATCCTTAAGAGATTTATTTTCTCCCTCTAATTTTCTCTTGAACTCAACAATTCTGTTTACTTTGTTTCATTCATACCATCTTTTCTCTTCTAAAACTTCTAGTCTCCTTTTCATTCTCATGAGTTCTTTCACATATAGCTCATATGACCACATTAATGGTGTTGATGTGTGACTATATAGGTATTTTTTTTCATGGTTAACTGCTTTTCTTTCTTCATTGTTTTCTTCGAAAACCTCTACTCTATCAAAATTTTGTTTGAGGCCTTAATTTCTATTTGCTCCATACTAGATTGAGAAGCCTTAATAGATATGCTATTCACTTTAGAAAAGAATATTGCAAATTTTTTCTTATGTGGTTGCCTTAGATTTTGGGTCTGCCTACACTTTAAAATCCCCTTACATTGCTTTGCGTTTACAAACACCAATATTTTGTCTGTGTTCACTGCATCCTTCTGAAAGAAATATTCCATAAAATAACCCCATGCTCTTGCTAAATCCTCCAATGTTACTACAGGATGGGAAAATGGAAATCCACTAGTAAACTGATATTTTAAACACTCATTGTACCCTTCCCTCTCCACAATAATCGAGTAGTTTGCAGATTTGTTTCCTATGGTGTTAAGAACTGGTATATGTGCCTCCTGTATGCTAGACCCATAAATCAACAAGGATAAACTTTATTTTAGTTCCTCCATATTGACCCCCATAATTGTTTTGAAGTTTTTTCTGCCAGGTTTTTTTTTTTTTTTTTGTTTCTCACATTTGATTTGTGCCATCTTAAAGGAAATAAACAAATATTAAACAAGGATACATAAAGAGAGGAAAGAGATAGCCCTTGCCACATATGTACTTTTTGAGTAGCAGTTTGAATTCTTCTTGTAGATAAATTGGGTCCCTCTGTAACCTTCCCCTCGAACAAGAAACCCTCTTGAAACCCGAAAACCTCGTTGGGAGCGTTTCTAAGACAGAAACCCTCACAAAAAACTCAACCCCCCCTCCCAAGATTGGGTCCCTCTGTCATTTGTAGAGACTCTATCATTGTCGCTCACTTGGGCCCCTTTGTTGCTACCTTGGGTCCCTTTGTCGCTCGCTACCTCAAGTCCTTTTGTCTCTAGTGAAAGTTTTAAAATAATCTCTCTACCCTAGCTAGTGATCATTGTTGTTTTTCTCTGCAATGAATGAAATATCCTCTGAAATTGTGCATTTCTTCACTCCTAACCTCGGTCGGGAGGGTCAGTTGGGTGATTTGGGTTCTTGGTCAAGACCTCTTAGCAATCTCAAAATTTAAATACACTAGTAATATTGTGTACAACAAACTCTAGAAATCCTAGGTATCAAACCACTTGATCAACCAACAATAGTACAAATGATTTGAACTTGTAGGACCAATCTATTTATAGGGATGCTTCCCTAAATTCCAGAGGCCCATTCAATAACTTATAGTATTGTTTTCTCCACCAATTTCACTATTCTAATCCTAGTTTTACCCCCTTTTACAAAATTAACTCCATTCTTTGTTATCAAAACCTTCACTTGAAAGCCATTTCCTCCATCAAGTTGTTCAAATAAGTATGTGAGATTATTAGCTCTATTTTTTCACTATTCTCACCATTGGATTTCTTATCATGAGTACATTCACACTATGTATCCAGTTTCATGTGTGTAGGTTTCCACTAGGAATCCATTTTTCCCCTACTACACTTAGAAAGGCCCATGGCCTCCCCCATTAGGTATACCTTTTCACACTATCATGAAGATACCCCCATACATGTTTTTCATTTACCAGTATGTAATCCCCTATGGATATACCTTTAGGGATCCCCCCTCCCAACTTCATATGCAACTTCACCTAGTTCCACATGCATTCAATTGTTGCTCATCGATAGCACTCTACCTTCATGGGTTGTCTTAGTATTATCACCCCATTGCATATGGACACCCATGCCACTCTTTCCCCTTATGATTGGGAGTATGTATGGTTTTGATATCAAATAACATGCCTCATACTTCATTCTCATCATTCATGCTCACACATATCCATTCATGTTGACCCATACCCTCTAACTCCCACATACCATATCTATTATAGTTGGTTGTGCTAAATGCCTCACAACATTCCATTGACCTCTCATATCATTCAAGACCATTATACCATATGCATTCTATCACATAATTTATATACCCTTCGAAGGAGACCCACCCCTTTTTTTCTTTTCTCACTCATCAATGAAGGAAGTATCAACATTCTACCATCTCATCCAATGACATCTATTGAACCTAGAAATAGTCATTGTCACCCTTGGTCGGAGAATATGCACTAATTTACCCATACCTACAATTATTCTTGTTGTCTACAACGTATTTCATATCCCAATATCCATCATGTTGATTCCCCAAAGTTTCCTTCATCAATTATTTATCTATTGGATCCACTAATCCTTAGTCCTAGTCTTGTGAAAATCAAGAACACGATTATCTCTTGAAATTAGGTCATATTATGTCTAGGTTTTTGTTGTTTTTCCCCTACTAGTCATTATTTATTCTCTGACCAAGGGAGGTCTTGAGCCCCATCCTCATTGGCCCAATCTTGTGTGTCATTATCAAATTCCTAATCCATTACAATTGGTTAATTAAATTATCCTTTTTTGACCCCAAGGGACCTCCCATCCTTCTCTCTCACATATTCACTGCCATCAACATCAACGCGTTTTATTCTAGGAGTGTGTTGACACTTGAATCCATTAGGACCAAAAAGGAAACCTCATGAGGATGTAAATCCCCCTGTGTTTTTATATAGGTGGTACTCCTCTTTAGATTTTCTTGGGATTTCTATATATTGAAAATGTGGGACTTGACAGAAGTCCATCATAGTAATTGACGTAGACCCCCCTTATCTCCTTGGGGCTACTTGACCTCCCAGTCAAGGATCTTCAAAACACTAAGCCAAATCAGCTCTTCAGGCCTCCAATAGACCCTCAAATAAATTCACACATGTCCCTTGATGTCACCCGTAGGTTCAAATTACACGCAAAGTCATTTTTTGGTGCCTCTGGCAACACCAATTTATGAGTACTAGCTGTTGTGCTAGAATCTTCTCTTAATATGACCATGGGATATGAACTCGGGCCAAACCTCTTTGCTACTTTTACCTTCGGTGCTTTTAGATGCAACTTATCCTTTTTCCTTGAACTCTGTATTGGTTAAATATCTTGGGTCAGATCTACGACCCATGCTCCTTTTACAACCAATGACTGAGATTTACTTCGGAGCTTCAACATTCGGGAGTTTTGAATGTTCCAAAATATTTTTTCCCCAAAGTGCTTTCTACGCAAAGTTATGGATCAAGTGCCACACATCCTTTGTCAATGGACGGTTCTGATGGAGTTTAGCACTTTGGCCTTTGGGACTTTTTGTGATTTTACTCTTCATTTTCCCCGAAGTACTCTATCACCGAAGTGACAGAAATGGCACCACGTGTCCATACAATCGACGACTAGGATTTATCTTTTTACCTTTTGGAGATTCAAACAACTTCTGGTCAACGAATCCACCTTCCTCCTCGCTCTTTTCTCCGAAGTCCAGGATCTGTTGACGTGTGTCCTCCTCAAATCGACTTCCTCGATGGACTTTACTACTTCGTGCTTTGAGAGTTTTGGCTTCACCTTACCCATTTTCCTCTGAATTACCTTTCTTCTGAAACACACGTATCTCCGCCATGTGTTCTTCTAGATCCAACGGTCCAAATCTACTTAATCCTTCACGACTTCATGAAGTTTATTCTTTGCTCCACATAAAGCTTCATGGGTTCTTTCTCACAAACTCTCTTATCTACTTCCACATATCCTCCCTAATACTGATTGCTAGGATTCACTTCGCATCTTCGAGACTTCAGTGATCCCGCTCTCAAAACACTTTCAAACCTCTGAATACTTGGAGTGCTGAAAGAATCCAAGGGTAACCTTCATGCAACTCTTTTAGATCTAACGGTCTGGAATGATCTTGCTTCCTTGTAATGGATTCTGCTCATTAATTTGGGGAATCTTAAAAGGCTCCTCCCTATTGAAGAATTATCTCCCGCTACCCCTTCTAAGCTTGTTCTTCCTCGAAATCTCTAACTCCTCAGAGCATTTCTTCGACACTTAGTCAAATTTTGACTCTATGCACACCTTGCAACAGGTTTTCTTCCATGACTCAACTTCTTTGTGAGCGACTATGCACACCTTGCATTCTTCTGCAAGTAACATTTGAGTTATTCCTCATGATCTTATGAGTCAGAAAAAACTCTATCGATGCACACCTTGTGGACAATATGCACACCTTGAATATGAATCTCCACATTATATCTCCTGAGCTTCTGAGTCGAACTATACTCTGTCAACGCACTCCTTGCAGACAATATGCACTCCTTGCATAAGCTCTTGAAGAGAAACAATTGAAACTTATCTAAACTCTCACAGATTCATACATTCAACCATGTAAATGCATTCATAACATAAGAATGATTAGTAACAGAGAACATAATTAAACAAAAACCTACCATTCATTCATATAGATACAGTAATAAAAACACCAGACATTTGGGATCAACTCTTCTCTATTATATTCATTCAAATGAAATGTACATGGACTCATACAACTCTAATAAGATTTAACGACTTCAACAATAATCTTCAACAACAATAACCTTTGGCAACAACTATCAACAACCTCTTCTGGGAAACAATACATTTATTTATACAAAATAAATCATAGAGATTTTCCCTCCGACTACCTTAGTGCTATCCTATCAAATTAAAAGCTTTGAACTGCTAAGGCTTATTACAATAAATGTTTGAGATATACAGATAAGAGAAAATGCTTCAAATATGTATTGCAACTACCTACATTAAAGACAATACATCCCCCATCGATCTCATGCGATGGTTCAACTCATAACATTTAAGATATTCTTTCATTACAAGCTTTTCATATATTTCGTGACATGTTCTCTTTTAAAATTCAAAATCACTTCAAAATGTGTGTTAGGGTGTTGAGTTGTCCTCCACACATGCTTTGTTGATGATGCTCCTGCATCATACTCCTCTGGACAAAAATTCATGGACTCATGGCCATGTGCTCCTACATTGACTTTCCATGCTTCTGGATATCTGCTTCATTTACCCAACTGGCATCTTCTATTGGGTGTCCTTTCCACTTTACCAAATACTCAAAATATGTCTTCCTCCTATTCTTCTTACCAGTCTTTTGATCTACGATCTTCTCCATCTGTGGCTTTTCTATTATAGGCATCTGCTTCTCCCACTCGATCTCTTTCTAATATTTTGATCTTATTGTGTCATCTTCCCTATAAGGATACAGGTATAAAATGTTGAATCTGGGTGATATACCCACACCCTCTGGCATCTCTATCTCATAAGAATTAGCATCAAATTTCCTTAGGATCTTCCATGGTCCTATATTCTTCATTTTCAGTTTTTTATATGTTCCCCTTGGGAACCTTTCCTTCCTGAGATGTGATAGAACTTGATCTCCCACTTCAAATTGAAGTTCTCTCCTATGCTGATCAACTCTGTGTTTATATTATCTACTGCTATTCTACAACTTCTATTTGATCTTATTATGAAGCTTCTGCATTTCTACAACGAGGTATTCTGCTCCAGCGCTTCTAAATTCATTCTACTCCAGATCTCTCAACTTTGATACTCCTCTTGGCTTCATTCGATATACTATCTAGAATGGACTCTTTCATGTACTCCTGTTTAATGAGTCATTGTATGAAAACATTGCTTGTGATAGAATCTGATCCCACTGACTATGATGTTCAATGACCAAAATCCTCAACAAATTTCCTAAACTTTGATTTACCACCTCAGTTTGTCCATCCGTTTGAGGGTGATATGCTAAACTAAAGGTTATTTTTGTTCCCAGTTTCTTCCACAATGTCATCCATAAATGACCAACAAATTTTGTGTCCCTGTCTGATACAATACTATTGGGCAACCCATGAAGTCTCACAACTTCCTTGAAAAACAATTTTGCAATGTGTGTTGCATCATTGGTTTTCTAACATGGGATAAAGTGTGCCATTTTTTAGAATCTATCAACCACAACAAAAATGGAATCGCTTCCCTTTTGTTTTCTTGGCAATCCCAACACAAAATCCATGCTTATTGCATCCCAAGGTCTATATGGAATAGGAAATGGCTGATACAACCTAGTGTTTTGTCTCTTTCCCTTTGCATGATGGAAAATCTTACATATGTTCACAAACTTCTTCACGCCTTCCCTCATACCTGGCCAATGGTATGAACTTCTCAACTATGCAAATGTCTTATCATGGCCGAAATGTTTGGCTAGACCTCCACTATGTTTTTATTTCAGTAGATTATCTCTCATTGAGAATTTTTGTATGCACAACTGGCTACATTTAAACAACAATCCATCCTGAATAAGATACTCTGCCCACTGGCTTATGTCTCTAATAATAGGATTTTCACATTCTTCATATGCCTCTTTAAAATCTAGATCATCATAATACATTTCCTTAAGGTGTTCGAATCCTAAGGTTTTCACTTGAAATTCCTGTAGAATTAGACATCTCCTGCTCAATGCATCAACAACTTTGTTAGCATTTCCAGAAATATGTTTAATGACAAAAGTGAAATTTTGCATAAACTCTATCCACTTATCATTTCTTTGATTTAACTTCTCATGTCTGGTTATGAATTGTAAAGCCTGATTATCACTATACAAAACAAACTCTTTTGGAACAAGATAGTGCCTCCATTTCTTTAAGGCTTGAATTACTGCATAAAATTCTTTATCATATGTGGAGTACTTCCTCTTGGTATCATTCAGCTTCTCACTAAAATATGCAATAGGTCTATTTTCCTGGCTCAAGACTCCTCCAATTGCAACTCCACTAGCATCACATCGGACTTGAAATGTCTTCCCGAAATCTGGAAAGACCAGAATCAATTGTTTTGTTATATTCTCCTTTAATATATTGAAACCTTTCTCAACTTATTCTATCCACTTGAAAGACTTGTATCTCTTCTTCATCGTATCTAGCATCGGTGTACAAATTCCACTGAAATTTCTAATCACTTCCGATAGAAACTTGTTAATCCATGGAAGCTTCTCACCTCAAATATGCTCCTTGGCGATGGCCATTCTCTGATTGCTCTCACCTTGTATGGATCCATATTCAACTCATTTGAAGAAATTAAAAACCCAATTAAATGATTTATGTCTTCATAAAAGAGGATTTCTTCAGATTTTTCAGTAGCTTCTCCTTCTGCAATCTTCTCATTACCACTGTTAAGTGTCTCAAATGCTCTTCTTTAATTTTACTAAAGACCAATATATCATCGAGATATACAATCACAAACTTACCAATAAAATCCTTTAATACCTCATTCATCAATCTCATAAAATTGCTCGGGGCAATTTTTAAGCCAAACGATATAACAAGCCATTCATACAACCCATCATTTGTCTTGAAGGTTGTTTTCCACTCATCACCTTATCTCATCCTTATCTGGTGATATCCACTTTTCAGGTCTATCTTTGGAAAAAAAAATTATGCACTCAAACAATACATTAAGTCATCCATCCTTGGCAAAGGAAATATGTACCTAATGGTGATTTTGTTTATGGCTCTTGAGTCTGTACACATTCTCCATCCTCCATATTTCTTTGGATTCAACACAGTTGGTACTGTGCATGGACTCAAGCTTTATTTGACTAAACCCTTGTCCATCAAATCTTGGACTTGCTTCTTTAACTCCTCATTATCTTGAGGTGTCAATCTATACTCTTCTTTGTTCGACAGACTCACTCCAGATATTATATCAATGTGATGGATGATACTCTTGATAGGTGGCAATGAGCTAGGTAACTCATCCACTACTATGTCAACAAAATTTTCTAACAGCTCCTGAATTTCTTTAGGAATATCATCCATAGAATTACTTGTAAGGATAAATTTTGGCTTCCTCACCACAACAAACTGCATCTCCTGTTCCTTCTTAACTTCACTCAGGAGTTCCTTCCCACTCATGAGAAGAATACTTGTGATGGATTCTTCTCTCACTTTCTTATCCTCTATTGGTAGTAGCATGTGTGTCCTACCATTTTTCTCCAAGGTATAAGTATTTTTCCTCCCATCATGAATGAAATTCATGTCAAACTGCCATGGTCTCCCCAACAAAACATGACATACATCCATGTGAATCACATCACACAAAATATCATCTCTATATCCTCTTATCTTAAATTCAACTAGGCATTGTTTAGTTACCATTACCTGGTGACCTTTTTGCAACCATGAGACTCTATACAAACTCAGATGTGCAATTGTCTCCAGCTCCAAGTTCCAAATTTTCCACCATCTCTGTGGATACTAAGTTATCAATGCTCCCACTGTCAATTATCACCTTGCATACTCTGTCTTTTTTCTTGCAATAAGTTCTGAACACATTGTTCCTCTACACTCGTTTTTCCACTTCTTTCTCTGGCTTTAACAGAACCTTCCTCATCATCAAGGATATCCCGTATTATGTGCTTTCTACCTCAACATTCTTCTTCCGCGTTTCCAAAATGTGAGCTTCACCTCCTCCTTCTTTCTTTCTCTCAGGGCATTCCCAAGACATGTGTCATATTTTTCCACAGGAAAAAAAATTCACTTGTCCTCCTCTGCCTCTTCCTCTCCCTTGAGGAAAAGCATTTCTTCCACCATATTGTCTCCCTCGGGAAATTCCTCCTCTTTTGGAGTGAATATGTGGTTTTCCAGTCTCTGTGCCTTATCATGGACAATTCCCTTACCTATGTTTAAACTTATTCCTCTGCGTTGCTGACTCTGCTTCCTGGCCAACTTTTCTTCTGCCTTTTGTGTAATATAATAAGCATCCTCCACTGTCCTTACTTTCATCATGTTGATTTCATCTTGGATTTCATATCTTAGGTCATTGATATACCTGGCAACCTTTTCATCATCTTTCTCTCTTTGTCCAACCCTGATGTTCAACTTATAGAACTCCTATGTGTACTCTTTTACTATTTGTCCTTTCTATCTCAGGTTTTGCAACATCCTGAATAGATTTATCTAATAGTCACGGGGTATGAACTTAGATTTCAACTTGGCTACCATTCTATCCCATCTCTTAATATTTTGCTTGCCCTTGCTTCTTTTGTCATCCTGCAGTTCATCCCACCACAGTGTTGCATGTCCCTTCAATCTGGTGTTGCATGTCCCTTTTTCATCAACATCTTCATAGTCGAAGTACTTATCCATGGATATTATCCAATATAGAAACTCTTCAACTCCTAAGTTTCCTTCATACATTGGGATGTCTATCTTTCCTCTAGCTCACAATTTCACAACATCTTTTAACAAGCGTTCTTTTGCAACATCCTCTTCTACATCTTCTTCAACTTACATTTCTTCGCTCTTTGCATCACTCGCATCTCCAACATCAGGTGCTTTCCTTTGTTTTGTCTCCATAGCATCTAATCTTGCACAAAGTTCTCTCATCTCCCTTTCCACCGATCGATTTTCTACAGGTGGCTCCACACGTCTTCTAGGTGGCATGGTGTTGAACTTTTCCACACATAGAGCTTAAGAAATTTTGTTACTGATACTACTTACCTCCTTCACTTGCTTCTTACATAATCTAAAATCTATAGGCTCTCATACCACTTGACGCAGACCTGCCTTCTCTCCTCGGGGTTGCTCGACCTCCCAGTCAAGGATCTTCAAAACACTAATCCAAATTGTCTCTTCGGGCCTCCAATAGATCTTGGAATTAATTCACACAGGTCCCTTGATGTCACCAGCAGGTTCAAATTACCCGCATAGCCATTTTTTGACACCTCTAGCAACACTAATTTACGAGTACTAGCTCTTGTGCTAGAATCTTCTCTTAATATGACCACGGGCTACGACCTTGGGCCAGCCCTCTTCATGACTGTGGGATTTGATGCTTTTGGATGCATCTTACTCCTTTTTCCTTGAACTCTGAATCAAAAAAATATCTTGGGTCAGATCTAGAGCCCACGCTCCTTTTACATCCAATGACTGAGATTTACTTCAGAGCTTCGATGTTCGGGAGTTTTGAATGTTCCAAAGGATTTTTTCTCTGAATTAATTTCTACGTGAAGCTATGGATCAAGTGCAATGCATCCTTTTCCAACAAACGGTTTCGATGGAGTTCAACGCTTCGGCCTTCAATAATTTTCGTGCTTTCACTCTCCATTTTCCTCAAAGTACTCTATCATCGAAGTGACATAGATGGCACCACGTGTCCACACAATCAATGGCTAGGATTTAGCTTCTTATCTTTTGGAGCTTCGGATGACTTTCGATCAACGACTCCACCTTCCTCCTCGCTCTTTTCTACAAAGTCCATGATCTTTTGACGTGTGCCCTCCTCGAATCTATAGTCTCGATGGACTTCCTTACTTCGCACTTCAAGAGTTTTGGCTTCACCTTACCCATTTTCCTCTAAAGTACCTTTCTTATGAAATACACAGATCTTTGCCACATGTTCTTTTGGATCCAACGGTCCAGATCTACTTCATCCTTTGCGAATTCGTGAATTTTACTCTTTACTCCATCCAAAGCTTCAGTAGTTCTTTCTCACGAACTCATCGATCTACTGCTACATATCCTCCCTAATACCGACGACTTCGATTTACTTCGCATCTTTGAGACTTCGGCGATCCCGCTCTCAAAACACTTTCAAACCTCTGAATACTCGAAGTGTCGAAGGACTCCAAGGCTAACCTTTTTGCAACTCTCACAGATCTAATGGTATGGAATGATCCCACTTCCTTGGAACAGATCCTGCTCGTTAATTTGGGGAATCTTAAAGGGCTCCTCCCTATTGAAGAATTCTTTCCTGCTACCCTTTTTGAGCTTGTTCGTCCTTGAAAACTCTAACTCCTTAGAGCGTTTCTTCAAAACTTAGTCTAATTCTGAATCTATGCACACCTTGCAACAAGTCTTCTTCCATGATTCAACTTCTTTGTGAGCACCTGTGCACACCTTGCAATATTCTGCAAGTAAACTTGAAGTTATTCCTCTTGAGATTTTGAGTAAAAAAAAACTATGTCGACGCACACCTTGTGGACAATATGAACACCTTGCATACAAAGATCCACGTTATCTATCATGATATTCTGAGTCGAACTAGACTCTGTCAACGCACTCCTTGCAGACAATATGCACTACTTGCATAAGCTCATGAAGAGAAAAAATTGAAACTTATATAAACTCTCACAGATTCATACATTCAACCATGTAAATGCATTCATAAAATAAGAATGAGTAATAATAGAGAAAATAATTAAACAAAAACCTATCATTCATTCAGATAGACACAGTAATAGCAACACAAAACATTTGGGATCAATGCTTCTCTATTATATTCATTCAAATGAAATGTACATGGGCTCATACAACTCTGATAAGCTTCAACGACTTCAATAATAATCTTCAACAACAACTATCAACAACCTCTTCTAGGAAACAATAAATTTATTTATAAAAAATATCTCATAGAGATTTTACCTCTGACTACCTTAGTGCTATCCTATCAAATTAAAAGCTTTCCACTACTAAAGATTATTACAATAAATGTTTGAGACGGATAGATAGGAGCAAATGCTTCAAATATGTATTGCAACTAGCTACATTAAAGAAAATACATTCCCCCATCTATCTCATACGATGGTTGAACTCCTAAAAATTTAACATATTCTTCAATTACAATCTTTTCAGATATTTCGCGGCATGTTCTATTTTAAAATTCAAAATCACCTCAAAATATGCGCTAGGGTGTTGAGTTGTCCTCCACTCACGCTTTGTTGATGATGCTCCTGCATCAATAATTCAAAGAAACATAAATATTGTGAGAAAATAAAAGGAAATTTTTTTTGTTTTCTTTTTAAAGAAAGTTCATGAGAAAGGACCAGGAATCACACACTTCACACATTTAAAGAAAATAAGAAAAATTTCCTCACATCCATTATAGTTTAAGATAAATATTTCTGATCACATAAAAATAAAAAGAAGATGATCTACATACATAAGAGAGCTTTAACATAGTGGACACATGGGAAACTCAAATAAAGATAATGATATATCAATCTCAAATACTTTATATTCTAAAAATAGGGTTACAAAGCACAATCAAGATTGTTCCCAACATAGCTCTCTTGAAATTTCTAAAAAATATATAGTTTGTTATATATTCTTTGAAATTTTAAATGAGTTTGTCTTAAATACTGGGATTTGGTCTCTCATGGACCATAAATAAAATAAATACAAGAAATAAGCTTTTAGAAGGAAGACGATGGGAGGTAGAAGAAAAACAAGACCTGGTAAGAATAAAATGAGAGTCATCAGTCTTTGGTTAAACCTTTCTAGTGAAAGAGGTGAAATAACTGGATGAAGGACTTGATAAATAAAAAGAAGGATATGATCATCATAAACTTACTATGATGGTCTCTCATTAGTTCACTTGCTTGCTGATGTCCTTTTATCGTTTTCATCAACGGTTACAAGAACCGTCTCAACTGCTTATTTCCCTTCATTGGTCATTTTATCGATAACTTTCTTGAACCATTATTCAATGTAACTTTTCATTGGTGCCACATTGATTTCATGGAATATTTTTATGTTGAATATCTCGCCCTCCAAGTCTCCTAGATCAAGGGAAATTCCATGTAATTCTTCTTCAATATCCCGATTTTTCATAGAGTATTCCACTAGCCAATTGTCTATGTCGTTCTCATTATATTCAAGTATGCCATAGAGATTTTCAACTGACAACCCTTTAAAGATATCAACTTTCTCATCAAACTATTTCTTTGTTAGGAACAACGAGTTGAGGATCAACTTGGGATCTTGGACTTCGTTAGTGCTTCCTACTAAGTCTACCTCCATGAGTATTTTGAATAATTCTTCCCTCCTTGATATGGCTTGGCTGCATGTTTGAACAATATTATTCAAGTTTTTTCTCTTTTCTTTCCAGCACACGTTCAACTGTTTAATCCGACTTGGAGAGGGAATATCCTCCTCTCTTCTCCTTAGATTTTTCATGTTGGAAACTTTAACACCAAAGGGTACCACATCATGAAGGTAAAAACCTTCTTCATTTTTCAGGCCGACTTGCAAATACTCATGAAAGGCTTGCACCCTTGAGCCAAAATAAATCATGTTCTTTGAAATTTCCCAAGCTTCTATGATAAATGCCATTCTTTTCTTGATATTATTCTCCACATAGCTCCTGGATGATGTAAGTAATCTTGAGGACCCTTTTAACTTAGCAGCGGGCATGGTGGGTCCAAAAATTGCCAAAGGGATGGAAATGAGTGGAAGAGGCATTAAGGTCTCTTCCATTTCCCTAATCCTCTCCTTTAACTTTATATTTTCCTCTTTGAGACCACCAATGGAGTTGTCCAATGCATCATCAATTTCTCTATGGATTCTAGAAATATGGGAAGGCCACATATCTCTTAGGTCAACCTATGAACGAGATTTTCCTTTCTTATTCTTTACATCACTTTTCTCAATAATCAATTTTTTGGATTCCTTGTCAAAAACAACACTCTGCAAAACAAACAACTCTTCTTCATCGAAGGTCTCATTCTCAACGATTTCCAAAGACAAATTTTGATGGGTCATGCTTCCTGACTAATTAATGTTGGGAAAAGTTTTCTCTATGTCTTCTTTGAGTTCCATATATTCGAGGGAGAAGCTATTGATATCACTCTCTATGCGTTGGTCTTCTTCCTCTTGCACTACATTTTTCCTCTTTTTCCTTAGTGTAAGTTTGTGAGAGCTTTCAATTTTTCTCGGAGGGGAATTATTTTCTTCTCCTCTACCTGAACTACTGTTGATCACTTTTATAGATGGGTGGGCCACTGGAGCACTACTCCGATATGTTTTATTCTTGGGAGTAACAGTTGGGGGCTGGTCACTCTTCTCATTGGGACCCTTTCCTTTATGTTTGTAAAATTCATTGGTACTAAGTACCGTCTCCAAGTCGTGAGCATTGTGAGTAGGAGAGATCGAGTTATTATCTTCTTCTTCTCCTAGAAAAGTATGGATAAATGAATTTCTAAATCCCACTGCTAACATATGTTCTAGAAAAATTTTGTTAGGGTCAAACACTTTTATCCTTTCAACATACTTGAGATTCATATTGTGGAAGTGGTTTGCAAATTCATCGATTTTGTTCATATTTATGAATACAAAGTCCCCAATTTTCCAAGGAAAGGGTATGAATTTATTTTTTCCATTTCTCATGAAAAAAGTGCAGCCATAAATTATATTTCCTTGCAACTTCTGTAATAAACATTTTGTTGGATATATGACATGGAAGAAATGAGGGATTTTACTTAGCACCAAAAATCCTGATAACATTGTAATTTTCCATTTGCTTCAACGTCCCATTTTTATCCAACAATTTACTTTCCTGGGTGGATATTCTAGGGGCATCTTTTCGAAACAACAATCCTTTAAAAATCGAGACAAAATCATTGAAAACTTCATAAAAGTGCAACGAAGCTTTGTGTCACCACAATTCTTGGTACCAAAAGGTCACTAGGTCAAATTCACAATTCACCTTCTTGCAGATACACAATTTAGGAAATTGAAATAAATATGCTATCACAAACACCAAATAAGAAGCCATGAAAATTTCTTATCTTTTTTATACTATGACAATTGGGAAGAGATTTCAATGGAAATCAAATTTCCCTAATCGAAAATGGCCTGCTCCTTGACAGTAAAATATAAGATATAAAGAATCATACGAGAAATACTGGCAAAATTTTCTTGGCTTGTCACTCTGGTGAATAACCAATCAATTTCCCGAAATGGGTTTTTGAACGATTTGACCTGCAACCTGGTAATATCTTCAAGGATGGCCGCATGATTCTCTAAGAACTCAAGCAAGAGGTTCAGGCCATTGTCATGCTTTTTCAAGAAATCCATGCAATTCTCCCCTTTGAAAGTAAGTGTCGGCTCAAGGAGCTTCAACATTTTACATAACACTTGAGGTAAAAGAGAGATGTGAGAATGGTCTTCAAGTTGAATAATCCATTGACTTGGTATATATTTCTCAGCGCACCAGGAAACTAGTTTCTTGCAATTCATGACCTCAGGAACATAGCCTGCATGAGCAATTTCGGATGTCCATATCAGTTCCTTCTAAGAAGACGGGGATGAATAGTAAGCATATTCTCTAGAACATTGAAAGTTCTGGTCCTCATGTCCAAAAATGTTTAAATTATCTCCGCAGAACTATTGTCGAGTTGCCGCTACCATAAGTTGACGAGATATTTCTTTTAATCTAGATAATATTTGAAATGAGTGCTTGAGAGAGATAATATAATATTTCACAAATCATGCTTTAATGTGGTTTAATAAGAAATCTCCTCGAGACCTTTACTTATTAATGAAGATATTTACGGAACCTGCATGATGATTTGTTAGCATTAAATCATACTAAATGCATATTGGGAAAATCTTGAAGGTGGCGGGGACCTGAATGAGAGAAATTAGGATTTGGGAATGTTGTGAACCCGCAAACCCACTATTGCAAAAGGTCAAAAATTGGCTAAGTGTTGTAATGTGGTCGGTCGAACTCAATATAGGAGAGACGAGATACTTAGGAGCTCGGGGAGTCTGATGGTCAAAATATAGATCGTGGATATCTTGGGTGAAAAATGTATATCGCGGAACATGGGATATGAAATCTTGAACCCATGAACCCGCCACTATAGAAATGGATAAGTATAGGATAATGTGGTGGTCAGTCAGACTCATGATATGGGAGTATGAATGGAAGTGAGAACACACGAGCCCGCCAACCTGTGAACTAGTCCTTTTCGAAAAATGACTAAGTATAGTAGATAGAAAGGGAGAATAGAAGGAAGAAAAGAAAAGGGGAATTCGGGTAAGTATAGAAGAGGGAAAAGAAATGGACAAAATAAATTAGGAAAATAGAAAAGGGGAGGGAAATTTTGGAAGCGAGAAATGATCTCAACAGAGTGTTTGTACCTAGGTTTCCATTTCTATCATTAAATGTTTAACCCTATCCTAAACAAGAAGAGTCGATATTTATCTCTAATTTAATGGATTCCCTGATGTTTGACATCATATCATTATCACATAAGGGTGATTCCTACATCGTGGTGATTATAGTATTCAATTTCTAGTTGAAGAGCATTGGGATTCTATGGCTATCAATGCCCTGAAGAGGGAGCCCTGTTTATATGGCTCCCCACAAGTTCCAGGGCCCCTCCCCATGAGCAATGCTCTACTATTACTTGTGCCCCCATGGGTGAAATTTTTTTCCACAAAAAGGATTTCTTAGTTACAATACTATGATATGGTCATTGCTACTGCTATCATTGGCTTAGGATGTTCAAACATGATGAAAAATGTACACCGCATGTGTATAAGATATCACCATCACATGTATGTTTGGTTGCATTTTTAGGTGGGATTCATCACTTTTCAATGATGAGTCCTTTCTTCTTGATCAAACCTATCTCTCTATGGAAATATTTTATCTAACAAGAATATGGGACAAAAACAATGATGTATTTCAACTATACAGAAGCACATAACCTCACACATCAGGGAGAAACTATTATAACCACAAATTTCACTCCTAAGAGACATTCATGCGATCATTCAAAAGAATCATCAATTGTAAAAAATACAAAATCATAAAACTACTTCATGGCTACTTCACATAACCCTAAAGAGTAGGGAAAAAACCTTTTAAATTGGGTTTTTATATACTTGCATTGGATATCCTTCAAAACCCATAGAACTTTCTTTAAATGAGTGAGGGCGATCTCTTCAGTGCAATTAAGATCAAATATCTAAATCAGGTATCTACAGTTAGATGCACATGAGAAATTTTAAATCTCATCCCATTAATCAAGAGTACTTTGTCCCCCCAAAGTCTCTTTCAAGTACTCAAAACCCATTTTGAATGAAGAGATTTTGTATTGAAGATAATTTTTCATAAGGTTCAAAATTTCCCTATAAATGAAATACACGGGGTAGTATTTGAAGAGGATAAGAATTGAAAATTTATGATGGGGGAATGAGATTGGAGATCTGTTGTCTTACTCTCTCATCTCTACCATTCATTTCCTTCATGCTTGTTTGTGTTGTTTCCTTAAAGAACAAAGACTTATTCATTCACCATTGTTAGAGAGGGTTTTCAAGAAGAAAAGGGACCCATACCAACAAGAGTGTTGGAGCCCATATGCATCCAACCATTCTTCCTAGGTGTTGTTACTCATTTTATGATTTTCCATTGGACTAATATATGAGCATTGTTGTTTCCCTCCAATTCATTATGTTTAAATGGCATTCTTGTAGTTTAGTTGCATGTGGTATTTATTATTTTATTTTATGATGGTGACACTCATGTGCTTGTCCCACAACTGACCATTGTCTATTGTTTATCTTACAACTTATATTAACAAAGGAGGTTTTTCTCACCAATGCAAGAAAATAATTGACATAGTAGGGTAATACTCTTTGGGATAATCCTAGTTAACATCACGAAAATTGATACAAACATGAATTATGTGCCATTTCATGTTAATGGGGATAGGATTAAATACCTAGGATGTGTACATGATTGCATAATTGAACCCATCTTGGAAAAGTTAATCAATTTATTCTTTGATGGCCAAATACTTAGCACGATGGATAGCCATTTGTTTTTATTGATCAGGGGACAAAAATTGTCATGAAACTCTTGGAAATGGGATTTATATCTAGAAAAAACTTTAAGAGAATGAGAAGCTCCAAGCAAGATGTTTTCAGTAACACCAAGTGTAACAAAAATATCCACCTTGATGGTGGGAAACATAATAGCCATAATTCCTTCCTGAAAGGCATATAGAGGATGAATCAAGTTCTTGAATCAATCAATGGGTCATGGTGGAATGAAATATTTGGTTTTAATGAAATACTAATCAAATATCTCTTTAGGTATGCAAATATACTAAGTAGGAAATAGGAACGATGATGCATGTTGTCCCATGAGTAGTTAGGAGCAGTGATGGATTTTAGAATATCTTCATCTTAATGAAAAAAATGGGAACTAGATCCAATGATATTTGGCATGACCATTGAAGTGGTTGAAGGGATAAAAATGGTCATGTTGGAACGGCTACCAAGACCATATGTGCATTTTTTTGCTCACATGTGAAACACTCATAATCATGGAAACAAAACATGTGGGACGAGCTTCAATATGTGGTGAGGTTAAGGGAATATTAGTAATAGATGGAGCACCAATATCGATGCCTACAAAAAATAAGGTTCATTATGAGACTTATGATCTATGAAAGTAGATATGCAGAACATCGTGACAAAATTTATGGAATCTATACTAGGTGGAGGAAACACTTGCTGACTAGGATAAACTTTAGGATAAGCTAATGGAGGTGATAGTTAAAAAGTATCTAGGGAATCCTGAAACTATGGTAGTGTGGGAAAATGGTGAGAATAATGGACGTAATGTTTGGCTAAGGAAAAATCATGGTTGGTGTGCAATGATGGATTGCACTTTCATGCTAGATATTTTAATTACTTGGGAAGAGTGACTTCCACTACTAGGAAATATTCACAAGAAGATGCATTCAGTGGTTGAATTATATTTTACAACTTTGGGAGTGTAGGGAACTTGTTGGTTTCATGTTTGTTGACATTGCATAGTGAACAAGATGGTACAATCTGATTAGGAACAATAGTCTAAGTGGCCATACTCAACCTAGAAGTATTGGTGCCCCCAATTTTCTTGTTCTTCCCTCAACTATCATTCCATTTCCTAACTTATTATGTATGATGGGATTATTGGTTGAGCCTAAGGTTGAAAATGTGGGAACACATGAAGGTTGCATGGGAGATAAGACTAAATGGGAAGGTGGTGTTGAGGGAGGGTGGAATGGGTGGATTAATGTACCAAAAACGAATTCCTAAGGTAAGCCCAAAGAGACTCAACGTGGCTATCACAGGGGTCCCAACCACACTAGATGCACAGGGAAAATAAAATAATCTATATGTAATGTGATATCTTTCCCCTAGGTTCCCTCCCAATGACAAAACAAAAATGATAGAGCAATAGGCTCATCTGATGGTTGAGATGAGGGTACCCATGACATAATGGTACACATGAGAAACATTCTTGATGAAAAAACTTATGGTTGTGTGCCATGATATGTCTCGATAAAGGTAGATTCTTTGAAGACACTAGGGTGCACATTGGTATAAGAGAAAATGGGTTGGTTACCCGAAAGGGTAAGCAATGAATTGTCTGGATTGGACTATGGCCCGAGATCATAATATGTAAGTTAATTTAAAGACATGATTTTTACACTATGTAGAAACATCATGGTAGGAAAATAAATGAGGCAATTTCCTTCAAGGAATATCTATAACCAAGGATAATATTTTAGCCACATATATCATCTACAAATTCTATATCAATCAAAATAATCTTACCAACTAATTTTACAAGGAAAATTTGGTAAAGTGATTTAGGTTGGGAAGGGAATCCATCCTAAGTATGTAAGGTGATTATTGATGGAACTAGCTTAGGATATCCTACCTTCTTCTTCATATTAGTGTACATGACACATGTGAACAAAATTTCATCGATGATACAATGGTGGAAGATGAGGTTTTTTATTGTAACTAGAATTTGAAATGCAATAGATAAGGGAAGTTGGGGATATTCATTTTCTAAGTCAAAGGTGATCAACCTAGAATCCAAAGGACCAATGGAACTCAAATAAGGTAGTAATCACTTCCACTATGATGCAAAGGTTTGAACAACTAGAAGGGTTGACATAGAAATGGAATATTGAGGAAAGTCATCCACATACTATATCTATGAGCAACCCTCATGTCTAGCTTATGAGTAATACAACATAAATGTACCTTTGGTAATTTAGAAGTAGGGACATCATTACATCATGAAATCTATAAAGGACCACTAATGGAGGGTGGAACATCATCCCATTATAACTGAAGGGACTCAAGAGATATTTTGTACTTCTGGTTATGAGTCTAAAGGTGAACATTCACTTAGTCACTACAACAATTTACCCTTTTAGTAGTGATTTAGGCTAGTGGTGGTCTTGTCAAAACTACTTTAAAAAAAAATTAAGGGATTTTGGGGTGGTTTTTCAAAACCATTCCAAAAATTCATGAAAATTGAAGTTTTGGAGATGGTTCTCGTATAGATGTTTGGAATGAAAGATATCTTGGTGGTGAAGAGCTATTTGGTTGATTGGAAGGTAGGTTTCCTAATAAATAAGTAGTCTAGAGGGGCTTCCACAGTGAAACATATTAGATATTCTTTTTGGGATTAACTGCCTAGGTAAGTCATTAATCTATGACCCATATCCATGAGTATTAGTCGTAACTGACCAATAATTATCATGATTTGAATGGTCCACTTAGCACTCATTGTATTGGGTGATGCTTACAGGGGTGAACAAATGGGATTGAAACCAATGAAATGAATCACATAGCATCAATCATCACTTATGGGGCTTTCACTTGGTAACCAGGACTTCCTAGGTGGTCACCCATCCCAAGACACCTCTGAATCAAGTGCGCTTAACTGTGGAGTTTTCCCCACAATCAAGCTCACTTAGCTTACAACCCCATTTGAAAAACCTTAGCAAGTATTGTGCCTTATGAACTACCCAGTTAGAGCTCCCTTCACTCTTATTATTTAAGCATAGAGAGGCTTCCATAGTGCAACATATTAGATATTATTTTCGGGATTAACTGTGTAGGTAAGTCATTAATCTTTGACCCATATCCATGAGTATTAGTCGCAACTGACCGATAATTCTCATGATTTGAATAATCCACTTAGCACTCATTGCATCGAGTGATGCTCATAGGGGTGAAGAAATGGGATTGAAACCAACAAAATGAATCACATAGAATCAATCATTACTTTCAGGACTTGCACCTGGTAACCATGACTTCCCAGGTGGTCACCCATCCCAAGACGCCTCTAGCTCAAGCATTCTTAACTGTGGATTTTTCCCCAAAATCAAGCCCACTTAGCTTGCTACCCCATTTTCAAAACCTTAGCAAGTATTGTGCCTTATGAACTACCCAGTTAGAGTTCCCTTCACTCTTATTATTTAAGCATAGAGGGGATTCTGTAGTGCAACATATTAGATATTATTTTCAGGATTAATTTCATAGGTAAGTCATTAATCTATTAACCATATCCATGAGTATTAGTCACAACTGACCAATAATTCTCATGATTTGAATAGTCCACTTAGCACTCATTGCATCGGGTGATGCTCACAGGGGTCAAGAAATGGGATTGAAACCAACGAAATTAATCACATAGCATCAATCATCACTTCTGGGGCTTGCACCTGGTAACCGGGACTTCCCAGGTGGTCACCCATCCCAAGACACCTCTGGCTCAAGTGCGCTTAACTGTGGATTTTTCCCCCCAATCAAGCCCACTTAGCTTGCTACCCCATTTTTAAAACCTTAGCAAGTATTGTGCCTTATGAACTACCCAGTTAGAGATCCCTTCAATCTTATTATTTAAGCATAGAGGGGATTCTGCAGTGCAACATATT
>JASDQU010585345.1:82404-103031 GCA_032191745.1 Picea mariana
AATCACATAGCATCAATCATCTTTTGGGGCTTGCACCCGGTAAACCAGGACTTCCCAGGTGGTCACCCATCCCAAGATGCCTCTGGCTCAAATGCGCTTAACTGTGGAGTTTTCCCCACAATCAAGCCCACTTAGCTTGCTACCCCATTTGCAAAACCTTAGCAAGTATTGTGCCTTATGAACTACCCAGTTAGAGATCCCTTCACTCTTATTACTTAAGCATAGAGGGGCTTCCGCAGTGAAACATATTAGATATTATTTTCATCATTAACTATGTAGGTAAGTCATTAATCTATGACCCATATCTATGAGTATTATTCACAACTGACCAATAAGTAGTCACCGACCCTTCTGGTGGGAAATGATTTTGTAACAGTACAAGCTGAGAAGAAAGAGGGTGTCTGGTTTGAGTGCCACCTTACCCCTATCAAGAGTTAGAATTATATTTGGTAGTTTCTTATTGCAAATGAACTTAGGGTAAGTGAGGGTATTAATGAGTCATAAATGCAACAAAGAATGGAAGGGATATTGACTCTAAGCCATTTTTTCCCCTTTATTGGATGGATTATTAGGATGTATATTTTGATTCATAGTATTGGGTTTATCCCTGACATGAGAAGGTGTATTAAGTGGATTTCCTCCAATATCTTCATTCTAGTTACACACTTTATTCTTCCCTTTTTTTCTTCCCTTTATTATACAAATTTTGAGGATTCATTGTATTTTGTTGAGAAAAAAATTAGCCTTGTTGGGGAGGAGCGGGATGAAATAGATTTATTTGAGACTAATGCAACGTGGATTGAGGTGTCAAGGTTACTGGAGAATGACTAGGAAGAGAATAATATGTATTTTAAGGATAAGGTCCACCATAAGAGTTGCTAAGGACCATATGATGCAAAATCCCCGCTAAAAGAGAGTTGACCACTATATGAAGGGTTGTGCACATGTGGAGGTGAATGATGACTAGAGTAAGAGGTGTTGGAACCTATATGAGAAGGAAGCAACCAATTATAAGAACCATTTGGATTGGTATGGGGCATGGTTAGATGCCCATATGAAGGAAGCCCATACAAAACACTAGCCTCACCATAATGGTTACCTTACATGTTAGTACAGATAGAAAAATTCATTTGACCAAATTGGTTAAAAGATTTCCCAATAGATCCTATAACACCATCTATAACTTGATATTCCCTCAATGTATACTCCTCAGAAGAATTATTACAGGGAACATTTGAATAACAATATATAAATACCGTAATGGAAAATAAATGAAATCAAGCTATTGGGCCTTAAGGATAACTTCTTCTTCTATTTGAGGCATGGTGGTAGCTACATATTTGGCAATGATGAAAGGGCCTATCCAAAATAAATGTAGGGGAGGATCACAAGCTCTTGGTTGGATATATTTCAATCCTGCTAATTTCAAAATTCTAGTCCTATGAAACAAGTTATTATCAAGGGGCACATTCACTTAGTGACTTGAAGTTTATAGAATCTCAATGGAATAATCTAGAGGAATTGTGATGAAACAGGTCATAGTCACGTAATTCACTAGGTAAGACTATAACATCCACTTTTCCCTCACATAATGATAGTTTGTCTTTCTGGGCTACTATTCCTTTCTTGGCTCGCTGTTCTTGGTAAATGGTGGGGTCAAAATTTGTTGCATTTGTAGGAGGGTTGGATGTTGGAGACACCTTTTAGGTAGGGTTTTCCAGTGATTCATGCCCATTTCCACCTCCATCTCTAGGTACACTTATGTTCATTTCTCCCAGTTCTCCATGAAAAATATTTCTCTTCTTTATTTATCATAGAGGTTGTTAGTAGAGGCAGGTGACTAGAGGTTTTTGCGGAGGTTTTTTTTATCGGTGTGCATTTAAGGTATATATGCAATAGTGCGTACGTAAACATTAAATCACTAGTGATTCAATGTTCAAAAGCATTGTCATAATTTTTAATAAAAAATTACATGCACCGAATAAAGTGCAACAATGTCGTTGACATTACGCACTGCTGCGCATCTCTGTCGTTAACTGCACTATGGTGGGGTAAACAAAAAAAAATTACCAAAAAAATTTTCATTGTTACAATGCATCCTGTGATTCCAAACTCTCAAGAAATAACTGATGCTTACCCTCCTCTCAAAGACGCCATGTTTCCAGTGCTCTACAATGACTTGGATAGCTCCATTAGTAGATTCCACACATTTCCAAATTTTCGAAATGACCACAAATTTTCATTTCCTCTAAAAAATGAAACCATGCCTCATCGGGACATAAGAGGCTAGATAAATTGTTTATTACGTTCCTATTTGCATTTTATCCAATTGAAATTTGAATTTATCTTGAAATTCAATATTTTTTTATTTTTTTTTCCAATTCATGCAGTGTGCCTTAACTCTTTGGCTCGCCATAAAGTGGTGCATCTTGTGTTAAATTAATAGTAAGCACCGCCCCGTGTGCATCTCATATACATGTACACACCAATGTTGTTCAAGCAAGAGAACTGTGATTATTTTTAAAAACAAAGCGGTGTGTCCTTTGGAACTCCCCACAATTGGTGCATAATTGGCATTGACCAACTCCAATACATTTCACTTAATTAACTGCACCACTAACTTAAAAATTTGTAAAATTTAACGTAGCGATGCAACCATTTTAACCAAACACACCAGTGTTTTTTATAGAGCCACACTGGGGCATATCTTTCCCGACTTGGCATAGTGAGACATCTCATTGGACGCCCTATTCTTGGTGCTCTATCCTTTACAATGAACCGCTAAAAAAAATTTCGGTGATCCACTATCACGGTAACACTAGTGCGTTAATAGTAACACATCACACTGCTTCAGTTGAGATAAAAAAATTTAACCTAGTGATGCCCATTAGTCCAACAAATGCACCGGTGTTGTAAAGAGAACAACACCGGGTCTAATTTTTAATAATCCATCAGAGTAGTGTGACTTATTAGACACATTGTTGCAATACATGGTGATGAAACAATAAGTGTGGAGAACCAGTGCATAAATGCTAAAAGTACGCAACATGACATATTTTTAAAAATAAGCATCGTGGTTCATATTTTATAGTTCCCCATTCACAGTGCGTTAGTAATACAACACACTGATAGACATCATGCCAATGCTCTGGAAAAACTGGTGCACTGATGCTTTCAATTTAAAAAAGTGTATCGATGATTTTGTGCACCATAAATTTTAGCATTCCAGTGCATATTTGTTAACTTAATGAACCGGTGTGGTTAAAATCATTGCACTAAGAAAATATTGTATGATTTCATGTTCCTAGGTGTTTCATTAGATGTTCCATTATCAGTGCTCTATACAAGCCAACATACTGCAAAACTCAATGTTGGTTCTACAATAGCATGGTTGCACTGGTGCATTCATATTGAAACATCATATCGATTAGGTTGCGATGAAACAATTTAACCTAGTGGTTCCTTTAAGTATAAACAATGTACCGATGTTGTAAATAGCACGATACTAGGTCGTTTATTTCACAATTTATCAATGCAATGTGTCTTATGGAACACACTGCTAAAATATGTGTGCGCATCAAGAAACGTGGCACCGTTGTGTATTAGTAACATCACCACATGGCGGTATTTTTTTTATAATATCGCACACTAACGATGGGGCATTTGTTTTGTTTTAGGTGCACCTGTTACATTTTTGTATTTTTTTGCAAAAAAAAATAATTTTAGATTTTTTTAAATACACGTCATTTATATATGTGTTTTTTTATAATATCAAAGTATTTTATCTTTATGTATGTGCTTAAAAATATTTGTATGTGAATTAAAGACAACGACAATGAGAGGAGGAGAATCATCAACAACAACAGATCGAGATGCACACATTTGTGTGTGAGTGGGAGGCCAAGGATAGGGAGAGGGAGTTGTTCCCTCACCCTATTTCATAGCCAACACATGAATTTTGATGGATCTTGGCCTCCTAAATTTTTATCAGGAGGGTACATCCGTTAGGGGCGACTCTTTGTTGTTACAACAATTGATTCCTCATTGGAATCATGGGCAACAAGGGTTCAGGGTCAGTCCCGATATGTGGTATCACCCCACGAAGGAGGATTTCTATTTCATCATTGGGTTATCTAAGAGGGGGGAGGCTTTTACCCAGTTCTTTGAGCTACCACATGGTGTTCTAGGAGAGACCTAGTTGGAATATGTGCAAAGATATTTCCATCTGGATGTTCATTCCTCCTTGGAGTTCCAGGTTTTTGGTGGTTAGTTGTGGATAAGTTCATTTGGTAGAGAGGATTTTAGGTGCCCATGTATTATTCTCTTGGCACTATCACAATATAGATCTGATGGGAAGGACATTACCTTCTCTTTGTTGTATTATGTAAACATTTTATTGCATAGGCCCCAATTGATTAGGTGGTCGAAATTTTTTTTGAGAAAATTTTGTCATGCATTAGCTCACTATCACATTTTTTTACATGGGACTATATTCTTCCCATTCATGTCATATTTATTTACACTATTTGTTAAGAGGGTTCATTCCATGCAACTAGTAGTACCATAATTTCCTACTAGGCCTATGTTTGATGTGCATATGCATATGTGATCTAAAATTGAAGAAGACTTGTATTCTTGAAATTATTTGCAAGATTTAATTCATGTGTTAAAATGCAAATGTATCAAATTTGCAACACAACTTTTATAGAAATTACTCATTCAAGATGCATATAAATAGCAGTAATAAACAGTGAACATAAAACACATAACACAACAAATGATAAAGGAGTTTACCCCTCTCTTGGGCTACATCTTCTGGTCCAGCTTCCAATGGATTTCTTGTATTATTTTCTCAAAGTGCTCAAAAATGTTCTTTACAATGCTCAAAATGCCAAATAGATGGCTCCAATGGCTTCAGAACATCCAAAAACCCCTAGCTGGGCTTTTTTGGCACCTCGTTTGGCCAAAAATTGAAGAAGATAGGCTTCCTGGAAGTTCCCCTTCAAACTTGTTGTCTCTGGATCAACAAATTGCACCCTTGTTGGCTCAACCTAGCCCCCACGCATTTTTATGCGTTAAAACCCAGCACTGGGTGCAACCACACGACCGGTACAAACTGTTGAACGGTTACGCACTGGCCCTTAACCGTCCAAGGCCCATGGGCACATAGCTGCCATATGACCTCGCGCGCATATAAAAAAGGGCTGAGTCCAAACCACAGGACAACGATCGGCGCACCGGTGGTTCTATGCACAACACATGTGACTGGGCTCATATTAAAAAGGGCTATGTTAATACACATGTGCGCGCCCGTGGTCATATTACAACACATACGATCGAGGTTAAGTTTGAATGTGTGTGCAAAGGTTTAAACCGTGGCCATATTACAATATAACATAACCACGGGTTGGGGCTAGGCCCCAGCCCGACCCCCTGCCCAAACTTACAACATTTGAATTCAAATAGAATCCGCACCATATAGTGTTAAGAAACACTATGGTGGCGCGTTGGTTGGTGGTCTTTGCCAAAGCTTTGCACGTGTGTGGAGGTCACAGGGTCAAATTTGGTGGACTCCAAATAAATTTTAAACCATTATATAGGGGACACGTGGCGGCCATTGATTGGGCCACGTGTCACCATTCCATTCATTGCAAACATGCCACGTCATATGAAAATTGTCCTCACAACTACCTGCCATGTGTCGTACACCCTTCCACATCATCATACGGCCTGCCACGTCAACGTTCGTACGGACTGTACAGACTATACAGTCAGCATCCCCTTTTTTTGCCTATTTGTTATTTTGAATAGAACGTGATATCTCTCACTCCCGACATCTGTTTGAAACAAAACGAGTTGTGTTGGGTTCGTAACGACGAGGCCTACACTCCCGTTCGATTTGAAGTGATTCTGAGCACTTTGAATTTTGAGCAAAATCTGATCCCCTGGATCAATATGTGGGGGTAGTTTATGCCCAATAAAGGCCAGTTCAAGTTTCCCATTTCTTTGATCGGTAGGGATGTATGTGATTTATTGGCTAGTGAGGAAAATCCTATCCTTGATATTGTACAGTACTCGTATGTGGGGTTGGATTGGAGAAGATGTCCAAACATCCAATTTACAACAACCGAGCCATGTTATGAGAGAGGTAATATTATCGTTATGTTTTGATAAATCCAGTTGCATATTTTTATGTCTTATTTAATGCACATGTAATTTATTGTAACTTGATCAATTTAGTTGCATATTTTTATGTCTTATTTAGTGCACATGTAATTTATTGTAACATTTTGTTGCAATTATCATATTATTGTTATCTATTTTTTTGTAGATATTGGCACATATGTTGAGAGTGAGCCTCCCCAACATGAGAATGAGTTGATGGAGGAGACAAAGAACCATCTTGAAGTACATAGACCCCACTTGCCACACAGGCCGTATCAGAGAGTCTGGATAGAGGTGGAAGATTATCTATATGGTGTCATGACTAGCCATGGAGTGGTACCTACACTCGTTAGAGGCATATTATGGGTACATGATATCTCTACGATATGTAGGATTCTACCTCATGACATGAAATTGTTGATGCATCATATTTTTTGTTTCATCAACCTCATCAAGAGTTTGAAGGGTGTTTCTTATGATCCCACTCCATCTAGCTCATTAGAAGATCCATGCACATCCTCTACTCCAACAGATGGTCCTCCTCCTCTTGCTTCTCTTCCACATGAGTCAAGTGCAACATCCACTGATCTTCTTGCTCCCCCTCCACATGTGTCTAAACCTTCATCCATGTCTGATCCTCCTCCTCCTCCTCCTCCTCCTCCTACTTCCCCTCCACATGTGTCTGAACCTGCATCCACATCCTATCCTATCCTCCTCCTCATCCTATTTTCCCTCTACATGTATCTGAATCTGTATCCATGTTCTATGCTCCTCCTCCTCTTACTTCCCCTTCACATGTATTTGAACCTGCATCCATGTCCAATCCTCCTCCTCCTACTACTTATACTCCACATGTGTCACCATATTCCACTGATCCTCCTCCTCCTCCTCCACTTGTGTCACCATCCATTGATCCTTGTCATTCTTGTCCACATGTGTCATCGTTGACTGATCCCCCTCCTCCTCCTCCTCCACATGTGTCACAATATTTTTATTCTTTGGGAACTATGTTTACATCGGGTATTGATGCACGATTTGATGATCTTGATAGAGATACATTTGATAGTGCACTTTTGTCGACATTTATTTTTGACATAGTTGGTCTTGATGGAGTCTCTACCTCTAGTAGCAGAGACACTGATGCATCTAGCTCATGGATATTATGTTTTTAATATAATGTTGTGGTTATGGTTGTTTGATTTATAAAATGTATTATGAGTATGCTAATGATGAACATTGTTAATGATTTCTATGTTTTTAAGTTAAATTTGAGATGTATCGCTCATTTAGATTTACAGTTTCCATATAATGTTTAACTTTACTTTTATGAAATCATTTAATTTGGATTGTCATTGCAAAGGTTATAACCATTAATGCCATATAATGTTTAACTGTTATTCAAGGTGAATTGTTTGTTGTCCAACCAGATACAACATGTTGATTAAACATGTTTAGAAACAAAAAAACTTAAATATGATGAGTGAAATGATTGTGATTTGAATATTTATGTCTTTTTCATATATTATAATAATAACAACATATAACATAATTATTCACTAATAATAATGATGATGATGTAATAATAATGTTATTTTTTTAATTTTTATTATTCAAATATCAAAAGACAAAGTTATAATATATTTTTTTTACTAAAACCACAATTATTATATTTTATTAATATTTAAATTTTCCAAAGTTTTTATTAATTTATATTATCCAACTATTATATTTGAATATTTTTTAATATCTTCATTTTTTGTTAAATAAAATATAATTAAAAATAAACATTTACTATTGTACGTCACCATCTTTGTGATATGCCAATTAATGCTTAGTAATTCAAATGTTAAAATAAACATATGTTAATACAATACTACATAAATTTGCTATAACAAACAATAAATAAGACAATACAAATATATAAAAACCACATCTTATGCTTGTACTATTTAATGTATTTTCAATATGGTGGTTGTAAATAGTTGATAAATTTTATATCCAACATAAATATAAAATGAAGAAAAAAAAACATAATTGGCCATTATAGATACCCATAATAAAATGACACATCCACAATATAAATTTCCAAACAAATCATTTATAAATCAGTCTTCGTTGTCATCACCCTAATTATCTTCCTCGCTTAGATTTGTAACATTGTTGTTCTAAAAAAGATGTTTAGATCTCGGATAATGTCTCAGTATGAACCACCAATCCCCATCCAACACATCTAGGTAAAAACACACTTGGTTGCAATGTTTTGGTAAAACATAAGGGTCCTTACTTTCAACCCATATTTTTTTAGAGTTAATACATATTATCCCACTATCACGATCTTCCTTTACATGAACCAGGTCAAAGGTATCCCACCACTTACAACAAAAAATAACGCATTTAAACAATGAGAAGTCCACTTTCATGATCTCTTATATCTTTCCAATGTAACCTAACTTCCCCTTTATTAGGTTTTGATCACAGTCGCTAGCATGACTATATTGGTTGACATCAACCTCCACTCCACAATCTTATGTGATGTGTCCATCATCAGCATACTTAGTGTGAAAATGATGTCCATATGCCCACATAGATGGGAATAAATGCACCTGTAAAAATGCGAACAAAGGATGGTGTCATATGACTCATAACCAAAGCATTAATAAAACCATAACACATGTTACAATTCAAATGTGAAATATTATAAATAGAACATGGTACTCATAGAGGTACTTATATAGTTGTTGCACCTGATTCTTGTGTTTAGTGCATCCATATCTTCTCCACATGGGTTACGACCGGACACCACATATTTATCTTGTATTTGGTCATCCACCTAACCGTTGGGACATATTTTTGGCATATTTTATTTTAAATGATAAGGATAAGGCATGCTTCTACCATTAAACTGTCTAAATGATTTTCTATCACTATCCCATTTCCTTCTTTTTGCTTCATGCAACATGACCCATGGTCACGTTGCCTCTGTGTTGTAAAGAATGAATTTATTTATGGAATCAATTTCTAAATTCGCTGATGCATACAAGAATTCAAAACGAATAGAATGGGATGAAATATATATTATCAACTTCAATGTAAAAAATTTCTCTATATTAAATTGATAAAATATAACTAACTTACTCTTTACCAAGCACCTTTTTCCGTTCATTTGGAGTATTTCCTCTTCCCTATAGTCGTCATCTTGATGTTCGTCCCAAATGAATTCCCTTGTTGCATCGTTAATTTTATTTATGTACTCACTGGCATAATAGAACGACACATATACTATGTACCCCTCTGCCATAGAGCCCTTTGGTTTTTCCCTTTGTTGAAAAAACATCTTCAATTTTTTCATGTACCTCTCTAAGAAGAACATCCAACGATATGAGATAATCCCATATAATTCAACCTCATAAGGTAGGTGAATTATAATATGGACTTGCAATTGCATAAAAATCATGGGTAGTTCCTTCTCAAACATACAAACAATCTCAACTATCTCTTGACACCACCGTGGAATGCTAGCAATATGAATCTCCCTTGATGTGATCCAATGCACAAATGCGAATAATTTTTTTATGGCATGTCACAGGTCTTACAGTAATTCATGGTTCACAAAACCACACATGATCAAAGGATAATGACACTACACAATAGACACATACATCATCAATTTCCATAAAACTTTGAGCACATAGCATATTTTTACCAATGATAATATAGAAGAAGAATCATGCATTCAACATACATACCCTTAGAAGGTGATCCAGAGGGATATTGGTGGCCACCCACCTATTTCAATTGGATCCTCATGTCCATTTTTTATTCAGCACGTCTTTCTATAATGCTTCATAATTGTGAGTTCTACACTTATGGGGTTGTCTGAAGTCTCACATATTCTCCAGGTGGATACGTGTGGCCTCTCACCTAATCCAACTGGATTATTTTGTATGTTTTCATGTCATCACATCTTGTTGTACTTCCAGGGTTATTTTGGGTCCCTAAACGTTGTTTTTTTTATTCGCCATAGTTAGACTGTAGATGGAGTTAGATTCTGGCGTCAAAATGTGTAGATATATGAAATACCTTTCCAACGGGATATCACACACCTAAAATGGAGGTTGTATGCAAAATTTATGACCCTAGGAAGTTGAGGTACCAAATTACACCAACTTACCCATAGGGCCCACATGAATTTTGGCGTTTCACCTTCTAGGGTTAGTTTTTTGGATGTCTAGGGTTTTGGCATTCATGAGTAATATGGAAAGGGCCTATGGATCCTCATTGTAATCCATTCTTCTCAGACGGATGTGTGTAGTATCCACATCTCTTCTCAAAAATAAGTACCACCATTCGAGCAAGTTTTAGTTCTACAGTTTTACAGTTTCAACCTATTTCATTATTTAATACAAGATATTGTTCACTGGATATTTGTGTTAGTCTTTCTATCTCTGTGTTTATTGTATTCAGTCTGCTAATTAGTTCATTCCACTCCTATATCTGGATCAGTGGTACCAGAGTGGTCTGCTCTTCATTTATTTTTCTTCATGCATGTCCCCGACAAGGTATGGGTACAAGAAGTTGGGACTCGAACCAATCAAGAAATTACCAGATCGATCACGCCGAGCCTGACAACAACCCATGGGAGATAGAAATAAAGATGATGGAGTAGGAGATCATATTAAAATATTCCTCGAGGAATCCCTCGCATGACAAAGGAATGAAATGATGGACAACTTCGCATAGATCCTTTGATGGTTGCCCATGGGAGAAGCATCTTCATCAAGAGGCCATGCAACCCCCTTCAAGCTATAGGTAAATTTTGATATTCCATTATTTGAAGGACTGATAGATGCATATTCTGTAGATAAATGGTTGAATCTTCTTGAAGGATATTTTTTGGTCCACAATTTTTCTGATTTTTCACTCCTCAAGGCCATTCCCCATGTTAAATACTGGTAGGACACTTAGTCTGAGCAAAGGGCCATGGAGGAATATACAATTTTTGTGGTGTCCCCTACATGGGATTCCTTTCGGGATGCCATTAAAGAACAATACTACCTTGTTGGAAGCAATGAGGACCAGTACACCAGATGGACCACCTTACGTCAAGAAAGGGACCAGATAGTACCAGATTTCACCAATACTTTCCATACCCTACGCACCAAATTGGGTATCAAATATTCTAATCATCATATGGTGCTCAAATACCACAATTGCTTGCATAGATACATTCAAACAAAAATGGAGTTCCTAGACATTGCCTCATTGAGCATGACTTATAGAGACGTTGTCAAGATCGAGCATAAATTTAAGCAGAAACGATGAGAGTTTGGATCTACAAACCCTTCATAGCCAAAGCAGGGAAAAGGCAACCCCAGCCCACACAGCAAGGGACCAAGTCGATATGGTCACCCTCAGGACAATCTGTCCAAGCCACAACACAAGAAAGGCAACGAGAAGATGAATAAGGACACATGGAAATGGTGTGAGTACCATAAAATTCCTTGGCACAACACCGACGAATGTCACTCCAAGCAGTCCCTCATGGCCGAGCTGAAGGATTCCGAGTCAGAGGCTGATTCTGATTCCAAGTCAAACCCTAATGGAGGGAAGCAAATTATCGATACTGAACCCAGTGCCATGGTTGCTACCACCAAAGTCCGACCAAGTGAACCATAAGAACCAGAGGAAGGGGAAAGCCTCTTTCACTCATAGATGTGGGTCAAGGGGGCTCCAATTCATTTCATTGTCAATAGAAATAGTCATAAGAACCTGATTTCAGTAGAGGTCATCAAGCGGTTGAACCTACCAACGACACCACACCCATAGCCCTACACCATTGGTTGGCTTCATCAAGGAAGAGATATCAATGTTAGCCAACAATGTCGTCTTCCCTATGACATCAAGCCTTTCAAAGATGAGGTATTGTGTGATATTTCCCCTCTTGAAGTTTGTGATGTTCTTTTAGGACAACCATATTTGTGGAAGAATCATTCTATGTATGAGTCTAGAGGTGAAACATCACAACATTCCCCTATTTTCTATTTCTTTAATCTTAGCTAAGAAATGGAGTAAGGTCATTTCATAGACCGAGAAGTTTGTCTTATTTGATTTCCATTCTCACAGTAAGCAGAAGGTCGCCTCCACATCTGTGGATTCTACACAATGCCACTCCTTGCAGTAGAAGCAAGTGGATGGGATCATGGAAGAATACAGAGACATATTCACCTCACCTACAAGGGTACCGACACATTGCCAAGTCAAGCATCCAATTGATCTGACCCCCGATGCACCTCTACCTAATGAACCAGTCTATCGATGCTCGTTGATGGAGAATGACAAAATCAGGCATCAGATCCAAGATCTTCTTCAAAAGGGGCACATCATACCCATCTCCTCCCCTTGCGGAAGCCTAATTGTACTAGTGCAGAAGAAGGATAGGACTTGGTGACTCTGAATTGATTATAGAGCCTTAAACAAAATCACAGTCTGGAACCACTACCACATTCCCAGGATTGATGACCTTCTTGACCAACTCAAGCAGGGAAAGTTATTTAGCAAGATTGACCTAAAGTCTGGATACCACCAGGTTCCCATTGAACCAACTGATGTCTGGAAGACAACCTTCAAGTCTAAATAAGGTCTCTACGAATGTCTAGTCATGCCCTTTGGCTTAACAAATGCACCCGCCACTTTCATGAGGTTGATGGATGATGTATTGAGACCCTTCACCAAATCCTTTGTGGTAGTATATTTGGATGACATCCTCATCTTCAACAGAACATGGCGGGACCACATGTGACATATTCAACAGGTTTTGAGCACTCTGCGGAAACATAATCTCTATACCAACTTGGAAAAATTATCTTTTGGCATGGACAGGGTTCAATACCTGGGCTACATTGTCGATGAGCATGGGGTACATGTTGATCCAGCTAATATCCAAGTCATTTGTGACTAGCCAGCCCCAACCACATTGACCAAGCTTCAAATATTCTTGGGACTCGCCAATTTATACCAACGGTTCATGTTGGGATTATCCCACATTGCATGGGCCCCCAGCCAGGTGACCAAGGGCAGTGATAGGGAAAATTTTGTGTGGGGGAAGTAGAATCAACAGGTATTCGATGATCTGAAACATTTTTTGTGCTCAACTCCAGTACTCTCCTTGCCCGATATACAAAAACCATTTGCGATTGAGACTAATGCATATGACTATGTTGTGGGTGCAGTTCTCACTCACCATGGGCATCTGGTGGCATACCATAGTGAGACACTCTCCGATATTGTCCGAAAATACCTCATCTATGACAAGGAGATGTATTCCATTATACAAGCCTGTTGTGAATGGAAACATTACATCATGGGGAAAGATATGATCATACACAATGATCACAAGCCTCTGTAGTTCATACAGACATAGGGGAAATCGTAGAATGACCACCATCATAAGTGGTCCACCTACCTACAACAGTTCCATATCAACATCAAGAATAAGACATGTATCTCCAATCGTGTCGATGACTGCCTCATTCGGCCTCCTGTGGCTACACTCATCACTGTGCTCTATTCATGTGGACATGAAACAATAGGGTGGCCCCAACTTTACCAGCAAGATCCGGACTTCACTGCCACATATCAGCTCTTGGGTACTGGTGCCACTGTCACTAATTTTCACATTCGGGATAGACTCTTATGCCACTTGGGCCATCTCTGTGTTCCTACAAGTGAGAGTGCAAAGATGATTTGGAAAGCCCACTATAGTCGGGTGGCATGACATTTTGGAGTAGAGAAAACTATGGTCATTCTTTAGAAACATTTTTATTGGCGAAAAATTCGACAGGACGTCAGCAACTATATCATATCTTGCACTGCCTATGCCATTGCCAAGCCAACCATTAAGAAGAAAGGATTATACACCCCTCTTCCTATTCCAGAGAAGTTGTGGGAATCCATCTCCATGGATTACATGTCTAGTTTGTCGTCCACCAAGCATGGAAATGATTGTGTGTTTGTGGTCATTCATCAATTTTCGAAGATGGCCATCCTCACAGCCTATAAGAAGAATGTCACAGCAGAAAATACTGCCAAGCTCTTCTTCGAACGAGTTTGGGTCCACTTTGGGATACCACAGATCATCATCTCCGATCGAGATAGGAGGTTCCTCAACACCTTTTGATCGAGTCTCTGGTCTCTGTTGAACACCAAGCTCACAAAATCCACTTCTTTCCACCCTCAAACTGATGGAAAAACTGAGTTCGTCAATCGGATGATTGCGCACATCCTACGCATGTACAATTCTAAGCATCCCCATACATGGTACGAGAGTCTCACATATGTCCAACACAGTTACAACAGGGTTCTCCATAATTCCACCAACCATAGCCCATTTCAGGTGGGTCTGGGATTCCAACCCTTGGGACCCATTGATGTTGAACTTTCTCTTGCCACTGCACAAACATACTCTTCCCCTGATCAGTCTGCGATCGATAAATCCACCAGATTCATTAAGCGGATTCAACACATCCACCAATAGGTCCAAGAGATTTTACAGAAATCCAATGCTAAGTACAAGTAGTGCCATGATCAACATAGAGTACCACACCAGTTTCAGGTTGAAAAACAAAGTCTGGTTACATTTGTAGAAGGAGCGTCTCACCGAGCCCCATCATAATATTTTCCCACTTCGTTATGGGCCTTACACTATCACCAAGGATGTGGGTAGCAATGCTTTTGAGCTCAACACTCCACCCTTCCTTGGTTTGCATCTAGTATTCAATGTGGATCTCCTTCAACCATATCTTCCACCATTATTGGACACCTATGAGATCGTTGAACAACTGAAACCAATAGAGCTCAACCCTGACTGCATGGAACAATCATCCACCAATCAAATAGTGGACACACAGGTCAAGGGCACTCGCCAGTAGCAGATCCTTCTTTATCGGGTTGTCAAGGTAGGGAAACTCCTACACGAAGGCAAGTGGCTCACCTAGGGCCAAATCTAGCAGAAGTTTCCTCACCTAATGGGGGAACTCAATGCAATAGATACCATTGCTTCATAAGGGAGGAGGATTGATCGAGGTGGATAATTGTGGCTACCGACCTATTTCAACTAGCTCCTCATGTTCGTTTTTTATTCAACACGTCTTTCTATAATGCTTTATAATTGTGATTTATTCACTTCTGGTGTTTTCTGAAGCCTCACACATTCTCCAAGTGGACATGGGTGGCCTCTCGCCTAATCCAACTCTCTTATTTTGTATGTTTTCATGTCAGCACATCTTGTTGTACTTCCAGGGTTGTTTTGGGGCCCTAAATGTTTTTTTTTTTACTCGCCACAATAAAACTGTAAATAGAGTTAGATTCTTATGAAAGAATGTGTATATCTCTGAAATACCTTTTCAATGGGCTATCACGCGCCTAAAACAAAGGTTGTATGCAAAAGTTACGAACCTAGGAAGTTGAGGTACCAAATTACACCAACTTACCCATAGGACCCACATGACTTTTGACGTTTCACTTTCTAGGGTTAGGTTTTTGGATCTTTAGGGTTTTTGAATTCATGAGTAATATGAAAAGGGCCTCTGGAGCCTCATTATAATCCATTCTACTCAGACAAATGCACGTAGCAGCCACATCTCTTCTTAGAGATAGCTACCACCATTCAAGCAAGTTTCAGTTCTGCAGTTTTATAGTTTCAGCTTATTTCACTATTTAATAGAAGATATTGTTCACCGGATATTTGTGTTATTCTTCCTATCTCTATGTTTATTGTATTCAGTCTGCTAATCAGTTCGTTCCGCTTCTAAATCTAGATCAGAAGGTTCAGATGGTCATGTAATTTTAACCTTGAAAAATTCCCTTCTACAATGAAGCAACTTTGAAGAGTCGACCCATATAAAGAAGGTTCCTTAACACCCAATATAACATCCTTCACCATAGAAAGATAATATTTCTTCAAAATCTATGGGACATCACCTTATTTAAAATATAAAGAGGGATCAACCTCTCTTCTAGTTTCTTTTCTTGGCCAATGTTTCTTTTTAGTATTTGAAGCAATAAGATCTCTTCTAACCGCCAATGTGTTTCTTTTATTCCATGATATGTGCTTCAATAAAGAAGATGATTTTTTTTTTAATATATGCATGGGATCTAGTAAGTGGTAAATATTAAGATTCTCCCAATATGGAAGCTCATAAAATACATATTTCCTTTTCATCCCAATGGGAAATTTCTCAAAATAGGGGTCAAAAAATTCAAGATCATCGAACATACGTTCCCCATTTGAATCAAAAAATTATTCCATTTCCTTATCATTCTTTGCATCATATGCGATAATATAATCTGACAGTATCATTATTTCAAGACTCTAGGTTCTCTCTGGTTTACCATTGAAAGAAGATGCAACTCTTCTAAAAGGGTGGTATTCTGGGAAGAATACCCTTGAATAGTCGTACTCTTACTTTTGTAGGTGGTTGGACCACCTATCATTGATAGAAGGTCCACAACATTTACATCCATGATACCCTTTTGTTACAAGACCTACGATATTATCATATACATATTATGTTAGTGCCAAAATATAGTTTCACTAAATGAAGTATTCCAAATAACATTATAGATAAAAACAAATCAATGAACATGCTCACTAGAGAAAACTCCTAGTCTTCGATAATTGTGCGTGGTGTACACACATATGCCATAGAACGTAAAATACCTCTCCATTGGGATGGGTCTTGATACATCATATACATGTATCCCTTCCCATAATTTCTTAAATTGATCGATCAATGTTTGGAGGTAGAAATTCATTATCTTCACTTGTCTTCTACCCAAGACTATAAGATCCAACATAAGATGTTCATTCTTCATGGAAAACCATGGGGGGGATATTGTTATTGATCACTACCAGTGGCCAAATAGAATAGTTGGTGTTTTGGAGGGAATACAGGTAAAATCCATCCATAGATATGTTCAATTGTAGGCTTTGTACTTTATCCTTGAATTTATTTGGCCATGTATCCTTTATATGCTTCATGGCTATTAAATCTGCTAGGATTTGCATAACTCTTGGCTCACTTCTATGTGAGGAATGGCACCCCTTCAATATGGCTAATTTTTTGCAACGAAAGAGCCTTTGAATCCTTGGAATTAAAGACATGTTCCTCAACATATTATGAGGAGGATCATCTTCCTTGCCCTTTACTTTTATTTATGGTACCTATCATGCCCACATTTTGGACATATCTCTTTGTCCACATATTCATTTATTTATAGAATAAAATCATTCATACATGAGTGGTATGATATGTACTCAACACCCAACATTTTAAATTTTTTCTTTGCCTTTGTGTAGTTATAAGGAAAGATATTATCACTCAGAAGTACCTTATCTTTGATTAATATGAAATTAGTGGGAAATACAAATGTACATTGTCATTAATCATGAATAAAATCAACCCTTTTCTTCCTTCATTGTTTGATAATATTCCTTAAAAATTTAGGGGACTTAATGGTTAGTTACCTCAAAAGTGTCGAGAAACACATGTCTAACATACCATACATTGATTTCAAGTTGTATAGTAACATTTTTGTCCCTAGCAGGGTAGACCTTGCAGACCCCTATACTCGACCAAATAGAGGGGTGGTGGAAGACAATTTTGGGCTTTCAAATAAGGTATCTATGAAATCAGCATCATCCCCTAGTTCATTTTTCTAGAATGCATCTAAAATAATTCCTTCCATGGATTGGGTATCCTACAAGAAATCATCCATACCAACCTCTATATCATTTCCGTCGTCCCCAACATGTGAAGAACTAGTGTTATTGTTGAGTTTTTGAATTGGTGACTCAAGAGGTAGTGGGATTTGAATAGGTGATTATTTCAACCATTCTTGGTATGCCTCCTCTCCAAACTACTTTCATTTAGCAACAAGCTTGTGACTTGGCATTGTAGTGGGGTGAAATAGTAGATGGTGGACACATCGCTCATCATCAAAATCCCATATTGAACATTAAATTGATAATATTAATAACATAATGCATTTAATATGTTCAAACATTATACCAAACACTTATTAGAAGCATGGACATTTTTTTCCCAATAATAAACACGAAACCAACCACTTTATAAAACAAATGTCAAATTAAGCAATACATTTACATTATTTCCATTTAAAATCCAAAAATAAAATTAATCAATCATCTTTTCCTTACGCCCTATGGGGTTGTCACCATAAAAGAGATAAAATCCATAGTGTAATATTGTTGACCTAGGATGGTTGCAAGATGATGGCATTTAAGGATTGGTAGGGTAAAGAAGTTGTCCATCTTCATCAAACATCTACTTGCAATATCTTTCTCTTGATAAAAGCTTGCAAAATTTTGGGACTACAGGAATATCTTGAGCATTTGAACTCAATATTGAATCTTGATCTTGAAAAATTCAATGAGCAATTATTCAACTGCACCTGCATACATAACATAAATTCAATGAGATAAATGAATTATCAACAAAATCTAGACGTATTGAAACCAACGTGAGAGAACTTGAAGGACTTCCAACGATGTAGAATGAGCTAGAATCTGAAGAATTGGCCATTTGATATTACAATTTTTTTTTCCTACATTTGATCTAAAATCGTCATCTTGGGAAGCATATAACAATCTAACTTCAAAAATAATTTCAAATAAATTTTATAACTGGACAATGCACTTCATCATATAAATATGCATCACTGCATATGGATAAACCAAACACACCGGTGCAATTAATTGAGCGAAGAACCGAAGACTGACCTACATTATTGATTCCACAAAGAAAAACCTCCACAAAATTCAAATTTGGATGTTTGCATTTTCATTTTGCAAATTAAATTGTCTTGCGATGCGTTATTACTTACACACTGCACTACTGTGTTTCTAACTGTATATCGCACCGACTAAAGCAAGTTAGAAAAATAATGTGCTTACTATCAATACATTGAAATTTATTAAGAAAATAAATCGATGTGTTATACATACACACCGCGTCGGTGCGCTACTCACTATATAGGGCACCAAAAATGTAACTTTGGAAAAAAAAATAGCGCGTGCATTTATCATCAATGCACCAAAATATACAATGAAAAAGTGAGCAGGAATTTCATTATTTATGTTTATAAAGAAAAAACCTATTCATTCTTTTATTTCTTTGCCAAAATTTAGAAGGGGGGCTTGTGCAAGATAGATTTATCAACAAAGACTTCAGAGTGGGTGGATTTTTTTTAAGAGCATATTTCAAGGGGGATTACTGTAGATCACATAGAAATATGCAAATGAGAAATTTCAGGTATATGATTTCATTTTATTAATCATCTTAATCATTCTCCTATTTGATTCAAACAATTTTCAGTGCATTCCCAAACAAAAAAAAGGGTTTCATAGTTACATTTAGTATTGGAAGCCCTAATTTCCTCACTGATTTTTTACTTTCTCTTTCTATATTTCACAAGGAGAATTTTTTTAGAAAATTTGTTTACAGGGTTTGCTTATTTATATATGGGTATTTCCTATCTATTGCAATGAAGCCACTCATTGCATTAGATCCCAAACCGTCTTGTCATTGTGTAAGAACCTAATTTAACAAAGCCAAAAAAAATCATAAATTTAAACATAAAATTTCTTTCAATGTATAAGCAATTTCATTATTTAGCATATAAGCATATTCAACAGCATGATGATAACCACCTAACATAGCGTAATCATGAAAATACATACCTCTGACTGATGCTATTTCTCCAATCTTTGTCTGTCCTCGTTGCTGCTCTACCCAAACTCTACCCAAAACCGAATCTTTCCTCCCTTCCAGCTAGGAACAGAGCCTATCTGGCTCTCTAGCTCCAGGATTCTGTGAGGATTCCTAGACCCTGAGCCCAAAAATCCCAACAACCGATGCTCCCCTGTAACAGTCCACCCAAACTCCAAACCAGAAAAATACAATCCCTAATCTCAAATAATGCTTCCTTCCCCAAAATTCCAAAAGTCCCTCTCCCGAATGCCTCTGCCCCCTCATATCCTCCTTCCCATTCACCGTCTCCTCCTTTCATTAAATGCCACCCATCTTATCCCTCCATTTAATACCTTATCCCTCCATTCAATGCCTTATCCCTCCATTCAATGCCTTATCCCTTCATACGTTAAGTTTTCTATTAAATAAATTAAAAATTATTAAGCTTTTAATTCGTTACCCAAACATTAAATGAGTTAATTAATTAATTAATTAATCAACATATATTAAACAATAAATAAATAAATAAATAATATTATTAATAAATAATCATTATTTAACTAATACACATTATGACAGTTAATTATTTAATTAATTATACTTGATAAACCTTAAGAAATTATTTAACTAGGGTTGTTACATACACCCACCCTTCAGGAAACTTCATCCCGAAGTTAAAGTATTTTATGATAC
>JASDQU010585346.1:5147-18794 GCA_032191745.1 Picea mariana
CAAAATCCTCTTCTCCGCATTAATACTCTAACCTAAAGGAAAATGAACCTAAAATAAGAACAAGAATATTATACCAAATTGCTCGATAAGGGTAATTAAAAAGGCAATGAAATATAAACAAAAACATGAGGATTATACCAAACTGGTTTTTAAAATGTATAAGAACTAGCACAACTACAAACTCATGCAACCACAAACTCATGCAGTAAAATTTTTTGGTTCAGTAAATAATGGATTAAATTCATGTTAAATTAGTCATTAATGAACATGAACATGAGATTTCATTCATTGATTTGGAAGGACCACGAAAAATATATCAGCATCTTCAATTGATAACCATAGAATTGGAATTTATGGTTAAAAAATGATTAATTGTCCCATGTCTTATAGGTGTACGCCTTTTAAAGAAATCCAAATTCTCTCTTACTTTTCTTAAGTTGAAATAAACCAATTTTGTTTTCAGTGTAATTTAACCATCATCCTCACTATCATAACTTAATCTAATCTATTACCTTCTCTTGCTGTAYATATGAATAGTGAAAAAATAACAACCATATTCTTATTTTGCTGTTTCTTGAAACAGATTAACCAGTCTACCAGTATAAAATCCTCTCTGCCTTTCCTCCCAAAAATATAAAGTTAAATTGAATCTATAAATTAGATCTATCATAATGTTTTGATATCATGAACATACCTGTGGCCAATGAGTTTTGCATAGAGCTTGTTTTGATTTTGCCAAATCAAATCCCCTCTTAGTTCTTTCGACACAACCTGCATTCTTAGAAAAAAGATCTCCTGTACAGACTTTAGTCGTAAGTATGGTGCGTCTTACAATAGTTTTTATTACTATAAAATATCTCAGACAATATAACCTAATTTATTATACAATCTCAGGCATAGAAAATACATATAAAAATTTCAATCACCTGGGTTTTTTTTATCTGTTAGAGACTGAAACATTGTTTCAATCAATGTCCGGGACATAAGCAATATGACAGTATCAGACTTATTGACAACATGAGAGAAAATCCCATGACAAGGCTACTTTTTCTTCTCTGGACTCGTCCACCACAACTACAATTCTCTTGCTCTGATTTATTTCGTTTTCCTGAGCCCAACTCCATCTCTCCAGCAGGCATTCAGAGATCGACCCACACTTTTCATTATCAGTAAGCCCCTCATATCCATAGGGATGCCCAGAAAACCTGTTATTCCAATACGCCCCACCTAGACGCCTTAACAGAAACCTAGCAGATGGCATTCTCATATGGGCTTTTATGATGACCGATAATGTCGCCTGTTCTCTTCTGAAATGGCCCAACTCCAACTGGGTTCTTCTATAGACTACAGGACCCCAACTCCAACTGGGTTCTTCTATAGACTACATGAAGCATGTCACAACTTTATTGTTAGTGTAATTAGATGGTCATATATAATTTTTTAATCATATTAAGTAAATGTTAAAAAGTAAATAGGTTAACTTATGTCTTAAAAGATGTAAAAAAGTTATGAACATGATATTTCATTCATTATTCATTGATTTGGAATGATTACTAAAAACATGCCAGTATCTTCAATTGATAACTATAAAATTGGAATTTATGGTTAAAAAATGATTAAATGTGTCATCTCCAATAAATATAAGCCTTTCTACCTAATTACTTCCCATTAGAAAATATAATTCCAAATCCAAAAAAAATGGAGAAGAGAAAGCAGCCAACCTAAGGAGCAGGACCTGCCTTTGTAGAGATGTTGTTGTTCCCGGACCTGCCTTTGTAGAGATGTTGTTGTTCCCTTATAGGAATTTGCTGACACCTTCTTTAGCTCTGAATTTCGTCAAATCTGCAGGTGACATGAAATCTAGTAACGCAGGTGACTTGGAATCCGGTAACGCGATTCTGGAACGAACCATTGGTAAGTTTTCATTGTACCAAATTCATAGTAGAACTTATTAGCACATAGCACCACAAAAGCCTTCCAGATTTCACAATAATACAACAAATGCCACCTTCTCTCATGAGCACACAATATGAAAGCCAAAATACTGACGCTTTTCAGAATTTCTTACCTGTCCATCAAGAGTGATATTGAAGATGATCTGCATCGATGCACGAAAAAATCGACGACGTGGTCCTCTCTAATCAACTGCAGTACAATTCATTCCAAACCAACTAAAGCCAACCTACGTGCCAAGAAGGGTAGCGTGACAAATATACTTAGGGCACTTTAATGAAACTTATTGCCGAGTCCTCAAGTTCATGAGCGTTCCTTGGAAAATAGAAGTAATGTTTAGCTTTGTAAATGAATCGTGCATATATGACACTTCTTAAATAGCCAATAGGGTCTCTCCGTTTGATAAAAGAACCTAAATATTCACAATGCTATTCAAATCAGATATGATCGATATTCAAATCAATAATGTTAATGTCCCTTTCAAAGCTTCCAGAGTTGTGATTTCTCAGCTTTATGCAGAGGGAAATAGTCTGAAAAAGTCATTTTGAATCCACTGTTATACAACCATGCCCGTGCACAAGAAGCTTCCTTGTATGATTGATTTGGTTCTTGAAAAGCTGATCAATACTCGATGCCGCTAGAGCTAAGGACAACATCGAGACACACTTAGGCAGGAAAGACACCAAATAGAAGAAATTATAATAACTGAATTGTTAAATATAATGTAACCTCAAGAGGCTGAGTGTACACTGCCAGCTGTAATTTCTATTCTTGTTTTGCTTGAGCTTATTTAGCTCACCTATTTTCCTTTGCATAGTACTTACTTCAAAACTTCTTCATGTACTCGTTTTGTACTCTTTTTCTTATATTCTAATATACCGTTTTCTGTTCTATTCTTTTCTCTCTACATTTCTTGCTTCACAATTTATCATGGTATCAGAGCTTCAACAATAAGCCTCTTCACACAGGCTGGAGAGAAACACAATCCTCAAATAGCGCAGAGCTTACACGGATCTTGAGAGTACGCAATACAGTCTTTTTCACAAGGATTGGAGAGTTGTCTATTCATACTCTCAAAAGATACTCGCAAGAAGCTCACGCGAGGAAGCAGAGCGCTATACGCTCAAAATCTTGAGGAAGCGAAGACTGCAGATGGAGAAACAGTATAGATTATTGCAAAATTTTCAAATTCGTAAAAGATTCACGAAGAAGAGCTGCAGGGCGCAGGAATATTTGAAGAACTTGAAGAATTCGCTCAAATTCGTTAAAGATTCCTGTAGAAGGCAGAATCGTTTAAAGATTTATGGGAATTCTCTCAAATCCGTCAAAGATTGCAACAGACAACGCTAAACTTCAAAGAACTCGTGAAATTCTTCCAAATCTTTGAAAGAATCATGAATTTTTCTTCCGCAGGAGAAAATTCCTTCAAACACAACAAAGATCGTGTTAGAGGATCAAAGAATAGCCGGTACAACAGTAAGATCTGTCCTCCGAAAAGATCTGAGACAGAAATCCAGTTCAGAAGGGACGAGGAGATTGTGGAAAAGGCGAAAGAATTTCAGTCGTTAGATCTTGCACAGAGGACCAACAACCATTGGATCCACGAGAAAGTGCATGAGGTTTAGTCCTTTGGAGCGTACAAGAGAAATTTTGACTTGTGAAGTCGCGAAATCCTGAAATCATCTGGACAGTCCATCAAGAGACACGTGGTGAGATCTCGACATTTCGCTGACTCGCAAGGTGTAAAGGTCAGAAAACAACCATGAGAATTCGTGAATTGTGAAATCATGAGTTATTCTAGACCGTTGGATCGAGATAGATCGTGAGTTGTCGATCTGATCCGATCGCAAAATCGGGGATCGGGAGTTGGATGAATGAAGGAGACTGCTCTCCAAAACCTTGATACGTGAAATCTCGACATCACGTATTGCAAAATCCCGAGAGGACTGTGAGCTGTCCATCTCAGAGGACAAGTGGCAGCAGATCCAAGTGTCATCATATCGACATTTCAGAGTTCGGGATATCAGAGGTTTTGTTGATGAAAGGTCGCGACACTCCACGACGAAAGTCCGGAAATTCCAAAAAGATCACAGCCATCCATTCGTTCGGACACGTGGCAGAGATCGAGGAAACCGTCGACATCTCGGCTACTGGGGTTTCAAATTGACAAAGGATTTGGAGTCGCAAGTCGCAAGATCGTGAAATGACGAGGACCGTCTATCTTAAGGGGATGCATGGCAACAATCTAGGCCTTCGAGGAAAGTCCCAAAAGGAAAGGGCCATCGACATTTTGGAGATTGGACGATCGAGAAGCCAGAGGGTCTCGACATCGGGAAACAAGAAGTCCTGAAACTCGAAATCCTGAAAAGGCGTTTGAATAAGCGCCAAGATACTTCGGATTTCGATAATTTGAGGGATAGAGAACCGACAAAGGCATCGCTATTCTCCGATTCGTGAAAAGCCAACAACGCTTTAACCTTTAGGCATGTGGTCATATTGTTCGGAGACAAAGGGCCAATCTAAGGCCGTTAATCCCTCTTCGACATTTCGACAATCGAAGGTTGGAGTGTCAAGAGATCGGAGGACTCGTATAATGAAGCACTGAAGACAGAATCGCGAAGCCAAAAATCGTGAAGTCGAAATTCGTGAAATCTCGAATCGCAGAGCTCTGAAGCCACTGCAAATTACATGTAGGAGACAGGTAAGTAAGATTTTTTTTTTCCTATTTTGCTGAATTCTTTAAAAGATGGCGATGTCTAGAAATTTAGGACCAACTCAGGGTCCGATTCTTCTTGGAAAGAACTATGAGTTCTGGTCTCTTCGGATGAGATCCTTCTTGCAAGCATAAGAGTGTCGGGATCTAGTGGATCATGGATATGTGGAACCAGATCTAACAGACCTGTCCGCCATGACTAATCAGCAGAAAATTGCTCAAGCAACACAAAGAAATAGAGAAAATAAAGCTAAATTTTGGATTCAAAATTCTATGGATGACTCGATTTTCTCAAAAATCACAGGCTTTGGTATTTCAAAACAGGCCTGGGACATCCTTAAATCTTCCTACCAAGGAAATGACAGGGTCAAAGAAGTTAAACTACAGACCTTGAGAACGCAATTCGAGACTATAAGGATGACAGAGTCCGAAAATGTGGATTAGTTCATGACCAGAGTCATGGGCATCGTAAACTAGATCAGACTGACTGGTGAAACGATCACTGATCAATGAATTGTTGAGAAAATCCTCAGAAGTTTACCAAAGAAATTCGAAATGGTTGTAACAGCAATCCTTGAATCCAAGGATCTGTCATGTTTTTCAACAGATGAACTAATTGGTTCTCTGGTGACATATGAGACCATACTGCATCTCACAAATGAGTCAATCGCCAATGCTTTCAAAACGCAATTATCCTTTAGTAGAGGGTGAGGCAAAGGGCAAGGCAGAGATCACCAAGGAAGAGGGAGCAGTCACAAAAATCCTCATTCCAATGGAGGACACAAACAACAACAACCGAATCAACACTTCCAAGCACACAGACAACACAATCAGAATTAGAGTTATCAGCCTCAAAGAGGCAGAGGGAGAAGATCAAATGAGAAATCAAGCATACAATGCTATTACTGCAAAAAGTATGGGAACTATGAATCTGAATGCAGAAAGAAGCAAGCAGATCAGCTCTCAGGAAGAGAACATGTGTCAAATCACATGGGATAAAACTCAGGAGGTATGTTTCTTTCGTCCCACAAGACTGAAAAACAACCTAAAGATCTCTGGTTGCTAGACAATGGATGCAACAATCACATGACAGGTAACAAAGATTTACTTTCATGCATTGATTCTTCACTCTCATCTGATATTACACTTGGAAATGATTATTTAGTCAAAGTTCAAGGAAAATGAACTGTTCCTATTCTTACTAAACAAAATGTAAAGAAAGACATAAACAATGTCTATCATGTTCCAGATCTGAAACATAATTTCCTAAGTGTAGGAAAACTCATTGAACATGGATATAAGGTACTTTTTGAGGGAGCATCATGCAAAATATATGACAAAAACCCCAGCAAAAAATTGATTTCTGAAATCCATATGACTCCGAATAGGATGTTTCCCCTTACCCTCAGAACTACAAATCTGAGTCAACCATATGCACAGAGTGCATCTACCCTAAATGAAACAATGGTTTGGCATACAAGATTTGGACATCTACCATTTCAGAGTCTAAGTCTTCTTCAGAAGAAATCCATGGTCAAAGGTCTTCCTATATTTAAAAAACAAATTCCCCCATGTGAGTCATGCATACTTGGAAAACATAAGAGAACTAGTTTTCCACAGTCTTCCAATCAAGCCAAACAAAATCTTGAACTTATTCACACTGACCTATGTGGACCAATGCAAATAGAGTCCATAGGTGGTAGCTTTTATTTTCTAACATTTATTGATGATTTTAGCAGAAGAATATGGATCTATTTTCTCAGACACAAGTCTGAAACTTTTGCAAAATTCAAAGAATTCAAAGCAGAAGCTGAAAAACAGAGAGGCAAATATATCAAAGCACTCAGGTTAGATGGAGGAGGAGAATACAACTCCAGAGAATTTGCAAATTTCTGCAAATCACAAGGCATTATCATGAAAACAACAGCCAGGTATACTCCACAACAGAATGGAGTGGCTGAAAGGAAAAATCAGACAATAATGAATATGGCAAGAACAGTTCTTAAAGAGAAAAGTTTGTCAAACATTTTTTGGGCTGAAGCAGTAGCATGCTCAATTTATATCCTAAATAGATCTCCAACCACAAGTCTAAAAATGAAAGTCCCTCAAGAAGCATGGAGTGGGACAAAGCTCAATGTTGCACATCTAAGGACATTTGGATGCATAGCATACGCTCACATACCTTCCGAATTAAGGAAGAAACTTGATGACAAAAGTGAGAAGTGTGTTTTCACTAGATATAGTGAAACATCTAAATCTTACAGGCTTTACAATACAATCTCCAAGAAACTAATTCTCAGTAGAGATGTAAAATTTCTGGAAAATCAATTCTGGAATGATTCAGAAAATCAGCAAATGGACAGTCAAAATCCATTGCTGCCAAATTCTGAAAACGTAGAAAATTCAGGACAACAAGTACCTCAAACTATTCTTCCAAGATTGTAAGTACAAAGACAACCTGAAAATTTTCAGGATAACTCAACTTCCAGCAGTGAATCATTCTCTGAACCACAAAATCAGAGAACTCGAAGTTTGAAAGAAATCCATCAGCAGTTGGATGACTTTGAACAACACAACCTTTTTGCTTTAATGTCATGTCAACCTATATCTTTTCAGGAAGCAACTAAGGAGCCACATTGGGTTCAAGCCATGAACCAAGAAATTGACTCCATTGAAAAGAACAAGACATGGGATCTTGTTGATTTGCCAAGTCACAAGAAGAATATTGGTGTCAAGTGGGTTTACAAAACTAAACTCAATGAAAAAGGGCAGACCGAAAAACACAAAGCAAGACTTGTTGCCAAAGGATTCTCACAACAACCTGGTACTGATTATGGTGAAACTTTTGCTCCAGTAGCAAGATTAGACACTGTAAGGACTCTATTGGCCATAACAGCCCAACAAAAATGGCAAGTATACCAAATGGATGTCAAGTCAACATTCCTGAATGTTTTTTTAGAAGACGAGGTGTATGTCGATCAACCACTTGGATTTGAAGTCCAAGAGTAGCCAACCAAAGTATATCGGTTGAAGAAAACCTTGTATGGCTTAAAGCAAGCTCCAAGAGCTTGGTACAGCAGAATTGACACTTACATGATCAAAAGTGGTTTCAACAGAAGTCAAAATGAGCCAATTCTTTACACCAAAACAGATCAACACGGTAAAATTTTGATTGTATGTTTATATGTTGATGACATGATCTATACGGAAAATCTTGAGTTAACAAATTTTAAACATGCCATGCAATCTGAGTTTGAGATGACAGATCTTGGCATAATGAAATATTTTTTAGGGATTGAGGTTGATCAATCAACCAAAGGCATTTTTGTCTGTCAGAAAAAGTATGCAACAGACATCATCAAAAGATTCTGCATGGAAGAATGCAATCCAACAGAAACCCCTATACCCCTAGGCACAAAATATAGCAAGAAAGATGAAGGCCCTACAATGGATTCTACCCTATAAAAAAGTTTAGTAGGTAGTTTGTTGTATCTTACAGCAACTAGGTCTGACATTATGTATGCAACTAGCCTTGTTTCCAAATTCATGGAATCCCCAAAAGATTCTCATTGGAAAATGGCGAAATGAATTCTGAGATATGTTGCAGGAACTCTCAATTTTGGCTTATGGTACACTAAATATGATAGTAATCAACTTTCTGGTTACACAGACAGTGATTTTGCAGGTAGCCTAGATGACAGGAAAAGCACATCTGGACATGTTTTTCAACTGGGCACGAACCTGATCTCATGGGCATCAAAGAAGCAACCAATTGTTTTAATATCTTCTGCAGAGGCAGAGTATGTCACTGCTACCTCAGCTTCCTATCAAGCTGTGTGGCTGAGAAGAATATTGAAAGATATGTCACATACAGAAAATGATCCAACTCCTATTTTCTGTGACAATACTTCAACAATTGCTCTATTCAAAAATCATGTGTTTCACAAGAAAAGCAAACACATTGACACTTGTTTTCATTTCATACGTGAGCTAGTGAATAATGGTGATATTGTACTACAATTCTGTGGTTCTCGAGATCAGCTTGCTGATATCTTTACAAAGCCACTAGGAAAATCGGTTTTTGATTTTCAAAGACAACACCTAGGCATAATCAGTGCTGATGCTTGTAACTGTTGAGTTTAAGAGGGAGTGCTAAATATAATGTAACCTCAACAGGATGACTGTACACTACCAGCTGTCCTGGCCAACTGTACTTTCTATTCTTGTTTTGCTTGAGCCTATTTAGCTCAGCTATTTCCCTTTGCATAGTACTTACTTCAAAACTTCTTCATGTACGCTGACTGTACACTACCAACTGTCTTCGCCAGCTGTACTTTCTATTCTTGTTTTGCTTGAGCCTATTTAGCTCAACTATTTCCCTTTGCATAGTACTTACTTCAAAACTTCTTCATGTACTCATTTTGTACTCTTCTTCTTATATTCTAATATACTGTTTTCTGTTCTATTCTTTTCTCTCTGCATTTCTTGCTTCACAATTTATCATGAATGGTGAGCCTTACTTCTGGGACAGATTATCCTTAGGTCTTGAACCTTGAGGTTATGTCCTCACTCAAAACCGCACAGCCCAAAAACCTACTCAAAAAGTAACTCGGGAGGAAAGATCGAAAGATAACTCGGAAGGGAAGATTTTTTCGAGTTAGCCCATTCGATTTCACTAACAGTCACCTATTGTACTCTTCACTAGAAAGTTTCGGGCAAAGGATTCAAGGCTGACCTTTCCAAGGGATAGCCATGAAAGAAATCATTTTTTGTTTGTTTAATACTTCTGGTTAAATCTTTTACATGTTTAATTTCTTATTGCCAATAGTTTGAAGGTTTATAGAAATTTTTAAGATTTTCCATGTTTAATTTCTTATTGCCAATAGTTTGAAGGTTTATAGAAATTTTTAAGATTTTCCTTTTTACAGTAAAAAATGGAAAAATGTTTCCAGTTACTAACGGGCAATCGTGCAATTTTTTCTTCAAAAATAGAGAATGTGATTGATAGCGAAAGCCAAGTTTTATAATAACTGGTTTAATTTTAATTGAGTTTTAAAACGTTTTCCCACAAATATACATATATAATAATTTTTGTTCATTTTAGTCGATTTAAAAATAGGCAAATCCTTTGATGACATAATTCACTTTGTAGATATTTTGGAGCATCCTAAATTTCTGTTATATTAAATTTTTATATCCAATTGTTAAAAGGAAAAGTCTTCTGGTATGAACAACCTATTAAAATTTTATGTCCAATTGTTAAAAGGAAAAGTCTTCTGGTATGAACAACCAAGGGTTTGATTTTTGTTTTAGCTTTGTCATTATTAATTTATGTCTTTTAAATTTTCCCTTGTTCTGGAGCGTATTAGTGAAAGATTCAAGAATTTGCAAGATCTTATACCAAATGGATCTAAGGTATACAATTAAAATCATTCTCGTAATATTTGCAAGATTAATGTAGCAGTCGTTCGTTTCCTTACACAAGACCAAGGCTATCGGCCTAATGCATGTTGCCTCTTACATAGATTTCATAGTTCCCTAAAATTTTCATTGTCATTCTCTTCATAGCAAGACGAATTTATCAGAGAGGAAATAATGAGATTTGTTCCCCTCACTCTCCCGTGCAATGGAGCGCAATTTCTTCAATGCATTAATGCCTTCGAAGGATGCAGATGTGAGTTCCGCAGGTTCATTCAATGCAATCTCATGCATCCCTCTTCTCTATGCAATGAATGATGATAAATGGGAATCCATTCATTGGGGAACGTCAATCAGTCACTTTGATAGGCTGAGTGTAAGCCAAATGAATAAGGTGTTAAGCAAGAGTCCCTCGTCGAGCTTCCTGTAAGCGAACCCATGTCCACGTGCTCACCATAAGCAAACTCATCGTCCACATGCTCACCATAAGCGAACCCATCGTCGACTTGCTCACCATAAGTGAACCCATCGTCCATGTGCTCACCATTTCTCATTTCATTGAAGATTGACATGATTTTGCATAGGCTCACACATTTATACTTGTCTTATGTCTACACAAGGGAGTGGATAGCTTTTGATGTGGCAATCTTTAAGTGATCCGGGAGAAAATTTTACAACATATTTGATTATGAATTTGATAAAGTCTGATTAATTAATACTTTGTTTATTTAGACCTGTGGCTCTGTTGTGCTGCTATCAAGGGACACTCTAGCTTTGTGGCACTGTTTCATTGTAGGCAAGGAACTCTGCATTCGAGGGACTGGCTCTATGGCTTGATTCTGATAATTTCTTTTCAGTAGTTAGGTGTATGTGTCAGATATATAGATTCATAATTAAATCCATATCTAATACATGGATGATGGATGGCTGTCCGACATAGCCACCATGATGTGACTATGCAGGGGACCTTCTAAAAATCGAGATAGACCGACCAAGCTCCCTTCCTGATTCCAAGAATCCAACATACACTGAAATCAGACACCATGGGTCTGATTCTCACGACGAAGCCTCCTCATCAAAGAAGGTAGCATCAATTGGTGTATGACAGTTTTGTCTGGCGTAAAGTCCCTGCAGCCAGCCTATATCGACATTAAAAAACATCGAGAAGGTAAATTCCCTGCAGCTAGCTTATATTGACATTAACAAACGTCGAGAGCGTGATTGACAGATCCAGGATTCACATCCTCTAAGATCCCTCTTACGTCGCGTTTAACCTACTTGTGTAGTGTTCATCAATCTCAACATTGATGATTGATTATTGTAGTGTGATATGGAGAGTCAATTTAGTCAAATCCACCTATGCATCAGGAGAGTAGGTGAGCAAAATTCTACAGTCCTCCCAATTTATTCCTAACTTGGCTATATTAATGGGTGATGGGCATGCACACCTTATATGTCCCAACAAATTCACTGAAATGCCAAACGAATAAATAAACAAAGTTGAGGAACAATGGTTTGTGTCCCAACACCAATATCTAATATAGCAAGGATCGCAGAGAAGCAGTCCATGACATGAAAAGTAACACCGTGGTTAAACAAAAAACTTAAATTACCAGAGTATAAAATGTGTGCATGTTTCCGCCTATGACTTCCACACGAGGGGAAGCTATAATAGAGGAAGGAATGAGCTTGAATCCGTTATTGACCTGCATATTAGATTTGTAAGCCACACTTATCTTTATACTGGGAATGAACATATCTAAGACATACCCTATAACTCTCCCTACTATGAGTGGCTCTATCAATCTCGACATTTCTGACCTAATTTCTTTACAACCAACTACCCAACTTAAAAATTCAGAACAAAATTGAAATCGACCTAATTTATTTATGTCTCAAACAGATTGCCAAATCACCCCACTGCCTCGTACTTGTTATAGCTGTCACAACCCAAGTCATCCTTCGAATAAAGTTGGCGTATCGTTTTTAGAATATTATACATTTCCAAATATAACATCATTCTGTCGGTCATTCCAGTTGAAAAATATGAACTAGTAATGTGCTCATCTGGTTTTCCTTTTGCAAAGAAAAAGGAGGAGCTTAGATACTGCAGTCTTTTTCACAAGTCCATATTATGTAATGAGTTGTATATGGATATAGCTTTCACACATGCATGCCATTCTTATTTTTTGAGGTGATAAGGCTAGATTTAAAGTATTTGTGTAGAATTTTTAATTTTTGTTTGACAAGATGGAAATGTCCAGTCTAAGGAAAGTGTGGCTCTCAAGGAATCTTTCTAGTCCAGAATGTATGGCTCTCAAGGATATCATTTTGATTAATTTTTTGTTTGAAGTAGGAAAATGTCTATATCGTATAAATGGATTTTCTCTAAGGAGTTATAGTATAGATTTTATATCATGCTTTTTATTACATAATTATTAAATGGATCGTGAGTAATACAACTCATAATGGATACACAATTATTACATTCAGAACTATTCCATCTTCCTTCTCACGTGTTATGCGTTTTACATAGCAAGGTTTGTTCTAAATGTGTTAAACCCTTCAGTTTCAATTAAACGTAGTAGAATTGACATCTAACTGGATTTTTTCATTACAAAGACAATCTTTTCTATTTCCAGTACCATCAGAATTAACATCAATAACAGTGAGGCCACACGGGCACGTCATACGTGAGTCTATGCTCACATAATCTGTTGTATTTGTTTATTAATGTAAATCAATTACATATATATAGCACAGGGTGTTCACAACAACCTTGAACTAACCTCGTACAAAGATGGATCTGAAACCACCAGCAAACCCTAAATTGGACAGGCACACAAAAACCCACAATCACTTAGTTACGTAAATCTTAACTAAGTATCCTAATTTCTACATTATTCCAACACTCCCCCTTAACAAATTAACAATTTCATCTTAACCTTTCTTGATCTTAGATAGTGATGGAGCTTCTTCCTTGGCTTGCTACTCCATATATGTTTCATCTTGACTTTGTTCTGCTTCATAGCCCTTTTTTCTTTGTTCCTCGACATTTTGGAATTTGACTTCTGATTATTGTTCTTTGTCCTCAAMACTTCTGCATTTTCTTTGTCCTGAGAACATTTGTCTTTAATGTTCGCAAATGCTTCCAACTCCACATAAATATGTTGCTCCCATTTCTGGATACAATCAGCAATGTCCTGCTCAACGGACTCTTGCAACATTAGCTCATAGTAATATTTTATTTCTTCAGGACTCCACTTTATAAAAACTGACTCAATTTCTATATCTGTAATGCAGTCTTCTTCTTCAGTGTCCATACAGTCCTTATCATAATCTAATGTTTCTTTGCATTCATCATAATATGGCTTTTGAAGCCGTTCCTCAATAAATTCTAATTCTTCATCAAACTTATCTGGCACTTCACCTAAGTGCTTTACATCACATTCTTCCTTAGCAAACCCTGCACACTCAAAAACATTCATTAGAGTATCAATACAATTTTTGCTCATTTCATTTTGCTCTTCTAAGAGAGCTTTCTGATTTCTCTCCTGTTCATC
>JASDQU010585346.1:18814-29508 GCA_032191745.1 Picea mariana
TGAGAACATTTGTCTTTAATGTTCGCAAATGCTTCCAACTCCACATAAATATGTTGCTCCCATTTCTGGATACAATCAGCAATGTCCTGCTCAACGGACTCTTGCAACATTAGCTCATAGTAATATTTTATTTCTTCAGGACTCCACTTTATAAAAACTGACTCAATTTCTATATCTGTAATGCAGTCTTCTTCTTCAGTGTCCATACAGTCCTTATCATAATCTAATGTTTCTTTGCATTCATCATAATATGGCTTTTGAAGCCGTTCCTCAATAAATTCTAATTCTTCATCAAACTTATCTGGCACTTCACCTAAGTGCTTTACATCACATTCTTCCTTAGCAAACCCTGCACACTCAAAAACATTCATTAGAGTATCAATACAATTTTTGCTCATTTCATTTTGCTCTTCTAAGAGAGCTTTCTGATTTCTCTCCTGTTCATCNACAACAATAAAGTTGTCTTCCACTTGATTTGTGTATGCAAGTGGACCATTCTTCTCACCAAACAACAACTCATCAATAATATGTTTCTCATGCATCAATTTTGACCACTCTTCATTAGATGAAATGTCTTCATCAAATCTGACTTCATGTCTCTCCTTCAAAGAGATCTTCCTCCACAAGGTTTTCATTCTCATTATCACAATCAGCTACATACACACTTTCATCATCAATCATTGCGATTTCAATGCAATCATTTACAGTCTTTATTTCAGTTATAAGACTGTCAATACACTCACCATTTTCAATAGCAGTGATGAGATTAATTTTGTCTTTAGCTATCTTGCTCCCCCTCACACTAAACTTCATCTCTAGATTATCCCAAAACATTTTTGCATTCTCTATTTCACCAAATTCATATAACAGAGCAGACATGATGCCATTATTCAATGCTAAACTAACAAGATATAATGTTAATTGATCTCTTCTCTTCTCAGTAGGATCTTCATAACCATTTTGAATAAGTTCCCATAAATCTACTGATCCAAGTAAACCTTCCATTTTCATTTTCCGAAGATCAAAATTTTTACCTGAAAATGATGGTAAAACTGGCATTAACCTTTTCATTATTGCATTGATTTCTTCATCTTCATCAATCTACTCCAGATCCGCAATCTGATCCTGGTCTCCATCAGGTATGAGTTCCTCTGCTACTACTGAAGACACTTTATATTTACCTGCAAAATATATTTCCTCTGCTCTTTGAATCTTTCTCACCATCTGGTTGAGTTCTCTCTGGAATTGTTTAAGTCTCCTTTTCCAGCCCATGATAGTTTCTCCATGGCTCCAAAACAACTCCTCCACGCTATCTATTTTAAGGGGCCACTCACATTCAATTCTTCACGTAGCTTTCACACAAGAATACCTTCCCTCGACTCTTAACAACCTTACGGCCCACAAGTAGTGTAAAATATACCGGTTACCTCATGCAGTAACAACAATAATCATATTCTGAGTCTCCTAGACATAGTAACAACAATGCTTTGATGTCGATACCACTGGATCTCTTTCTTGATCCAATGCAGTCCATGACAGTAGACCAATGACAGTTTTCACAGTCGCCTGGTGAGCAGTTTTGGAGATAACTTCTGAGGCGGTTTGGGAATGACTTTGAACTGTAAATTGTAAACTGTAATTCCTCTTTGCAAATAGAGAACCGACAACTTACACACCACTGGTGGCTCCTCTACAAGAGAAAAATATCCTCCATGTAGGTGCACACTCCAGACTCCTCTACGCTGGCAGACTCCTCCACACGTCCACAGATTCAATGCAATGTCTGCAACTATTTCACGTCAGGTTCACCAGAATCCTCCTTTTCTTTACTGACAACGACTCACCATCACATGAACTCCTACAACTTGTCCTCTTCTGTCCTCATGATGGAGTCTGCATGGAGCTAGTGGCTTGGAGTCTTCTCTTGCTATTCTCCCAATCAACAATTTGTTTCTACCATATGCCCAATGTAAGAATTCTAAGGGATCTATATAGACTGCTTTCGCCAGGGCCTCACCGCATTCTTAGAGATATTATACTCCGTCGAATGCGTCCAGCAACCGTTTGTCCTGGGTAGCCCTATGTCTTTCGCCGGGCAACCTTGTTGGGTTTGATCAAAGATGATAATAGTGTCAACGTGCATAAGCGTTATGTGCATAGCAGAGAGCCCCAGGTCATGCAGTAGAAGCTCCCATCTTCCTACCCCGATCTTTGCATTTTCTTCAATTAAACCAATATTCCGCCACAATCGATCTGGAAACGCTTGAATTGTTACACAGCAATCTGAATCGCTTTCTATCGATCTGGAAACGTTTGAATTGTTACACAACAATTTGGTGCAGGAGGAACAGTGCAGGAGGAACAAAACGTAGGTCGTAGCTCCAACCCAATCGAGCTATTCCAAGCAAACAACTTCTATGCAACTAACTCTGCGCCAACACTCCAACAACACTCACTGAGTAATGCATGAATATATGCAATTATTTACACTTCATTCAGGACAACACATCCAGTCTCTGTCTATTTCAGATCGCACGTAGCAACTTGAACTCTGCTCCAAATGCAAGATTTAATAAATCAAGCTTTGATCCTCCTTACTTTAGGCTGCAAGCTTTAATAAATCAAACACACTACTCTGCTCTTTGCATGTGTCTGGGCACTCCCGTGAGGGAGTCATGCCTAGCCTTTACTCTCTGATACCAAATTAACATCAATAACAGTGAGACCACAAGGGCACATCACATGTGAGTCTACGCTCACATAATCTTTTGTATTTGTTTATTAATGTAAATCAATTACATATATATAGCACAAGGTGTTCACAAAAATATTGAACTATTCTCCTACAAAGGTGGATCTAAAAACACCAACAAACCCTAAATTGGACAAGCACACAACAACCCACAATCACTTAGTTACGTAAATCTTAACTAAGTATCCTAATTTCTACATTATTCCAACAATCAGTAGCAAAGCAAAGGTTTGTTATAAATGTTTTAAGCCCTTCAGTTTCAATTAAACATAGTAAAATCAACATCTAACTTGATTTTTTCATTACAAAGACAACCTTCTCTATTGTCAATACCATCAGTAGCAAAGGCATCAAAGAAAAAAATTGATTAGGTTGGGTCAGTAGTTGAAAGAATAAAATAAAAATCCCAAGTAGGGACTATCCTGAGCTATGCGATAGAAAGCGACGACACCATTATCATCTACCTTAAAAGCTAAAAGCTACAGATTTTCTTACTTATGCTTTAAAATAAACTTCATATTGTTCAATGAGACGGGGACTAGCTTCTTTGTAGCTATTTCCCTTATTTAATATAGTTTCTTATGCATATGTCTAGGCCCTTGGTCTCCAACTTGGATCTTAATCTCCTTATATGGATTTTAATTCTCATCCACTACTATATTTGATCTCATAGGTTTTGGACCTCATTTTGCTTTGACACCACTCAGAATTTTATATGGATGCATATACACATTAATAGGACAAATACATGCGTGGAGAGAATAATAGATGTCAAATATATCAATGTTGTAGCAAGTACATCATTGAGAGCTCGAGGTATATTATCCACAATAGGCATATCATTTGTTCATTTTTTTTCCAAGTTATTACAACATATAGAACACCATCACATAGTTAAGGTTGTTTATCTACTTAACTATGAATTCCAATATTTAATTATTACATTGATAATATATCTATTAACTACTAGCATTAGTATTTACAAAACTAGTAGAGTTAATCTTTACAAAACCACTTTATTAGTGGTAACATCCTATCCCATATTATAGGAGCTCATAGTTTTCTTCTCATAAGTTAAGGGTTGCGACCATGACCTGGCCCATTGTTAATGTTGAGTAAGAGTAAGGATTGCATTTTATCAAGGGCAATTGAAGTCATTAAGGATTTCGATGAGAGTATTAAATAGGTGAGTTCTATCACAACTCCATGACCTATCTCAATTACATAGGAATGAAATGAAATGTAATGATATTAATGTTTATTAAGGACAAATATAGGTTAATGGGACTTGAAAGTACAACAAGTATTACTACAAAAAAATAGAGAGCCTAGGGTATGTTTTCCATAAACAAAAAGGCAAATGACAATAAAAAATAGAAAGGGAGAAAGACCCAAGATGGGAAAACCTTTAACAATGAATTAAAGTACAACCTTGGGGAGGAAACAAACACAACAAGCTATGTCACAATGAAGGGAGCCAGTTAGCTGAACTAGGAGAGATAAGTTGAATAACAAATAGATCTTTAGTTAGATTTAAAACCAAAGTGAGAGCATGCATTCATATAAATCATTGTGAATTATCCACTATTGATTTTGATAATGTCATCTGGAGAGTGGCCTGGGAAAAGAGGAGTTGAGTGGGATAAAATATTATAGGAGCCAATCAAGAGTGTTGCATAGAAGATATCCAAACATCGAGGGTAAAAAAACTCTTAGAACTTAGAAGAGGGGGGAATATAATGATGTACTCTTGTTGAAAGAATATGTTGTGCATGGGAGGAAGAAACAATCATTGTACATCGACCAATGGACCTAGTATGATGAGACAATCATGGAGTATATCTTGAGTAAGGGGTCACTGTTTGATTGATTTTCTATTGTCCATGCTTGAAGTTTGATGCTCCCATTGGGAAAGCTGAGTCAAAAATGGATTTTATCAATCTAGATGAGCAATGCAAGGATTATTATTTAAAGGAAACCATTCTCTAATAAACAAGGAAAAAAATCTATGCTTGGCATAATGGACGAAGGTAGAGAGGGACCCCCTTGGATATTTGTGAAGGAAGTGGAATCTCCCTTGAATATCATAATAAATAGGAGACATGAGAATGGAATTTTCCTCATCCTTGACCTCCCAAATGGAACATAGTTTGTGAATCTTAACTTTCCTAGCATATGAAATCTATCTCAACTTGAAAATAGTGAAAACACATCCTCAACTGACCAAGAGGGATCCTAAGGCCACATGACCAATGTTTTCAAAGATAGTTTGTGTTAAGTACTGAAGACTTGCAAATACAATCACCACATTAGAACAATATAGAATATAGAACAAATACCACTTTACTATTATCAACCCTTACGGTAGGAAAACACCATACACTAGATCCTTTTGAGAAAGGGATCCACTCGTGTTCTGTTAAGTACTTGAATAGATCTACAAATATAATCACCACAAATACTAAATACACAATAAATTCATAGAGCAATATAGAAGAAACCACACCTTATTATTACCAAACCCTTGAGGTAGGGCAACACCATACAATGGATCCTATTATGGAAGGGATCCTCTCATGTTCACTTGCCTCTTCGAGGGGGAATATTCCTATGGAGCTACAAATCACAATACAATACTCCTCTTCATGTCCTATTACATTGTTTGAACCCATTTATATAGTTCTACCATCACCTAAGAACATTCTAGAGGAGGAATATTCTAGAAGTAGAACCTTCTAAGAAGTCCTCTTACATTTATTATATCTAACTACCCATTTATTATGTCTAACTACCATACTGAGCCTTATTTAATAATATAGTGGACCTAGTCCACCTTACATTGAATGGTCTCCACTATTATAACTATGGGCCCTCCGAGCCCCCCAACTACCTCTCTAGCTACCTAACATTCCATCCCCCTTATGAAAGCATTGTCCTCAACACTTTATGTACAACCATATACCAGGGTCCCATGGATAAGTGTGGACCATAGTGCTAAAGTAGACTAGAGAACCAGGGTCCCATGGAGAAATCAAAACCATCATGTTGAAGTAGTCCAACATCGATTGTGAATTGGGGTCCCATGCCCAAGTGTTCATGTGAACTTCACACTAAATATATCTGAACTCAAGAACCAGCTGAAAATGATACTCCAAAGATCTACATTGATCATGGAGATCCAAATATGTAGATCCTTCCAAATCCCCAAAATCATGTGAATAACATACTAGAACTAAAGAATACTGAAAAATAGTGTGCATAGAAGACTCTTGAATTCTCTCCATAATGTGCTCTATATGAGGTGAAGGAGAGTCATCAAATAGAAGATGGAAGTGGTTTTCATCTCATAAATAACAACTATACATATACTAATCATCATAATCGTTCTCCAAAGCATACCAAGAATACACTTCTTGATGATATTCATTCATGATGTCCGCCATAAGAAATCTCTCCTGCATGCTATCCAATGAATCTTGAATACTACAAAAACTATCATTGAGGCCATTTGCAAGGTCATGGAATCTATCATGCAATGTGCCACACCATTAGGCTTTGAATGCTTCAGTGATATGTAGAATTTCTTTGAGGGTTTGAGAAGAAATAGCCATCTGAGCACCCCATGAAATTTGCAGTCCTGTCGCCATCACGAAAAAACCCAAAAAATATAACAATAAATTACTGTAGAAAATCGCAACGTTTTCCCCAAAAACCCTAAAAAACTGTTGAATTTAAAATGCTCATAACTTCACTTCCCGGACTCCATTTCGTCTGTTTTTTTTTTTTTTTGAAATTGGGTGAAATTGTGAGAGGAAATTAGATCTGTAATTTGTTTGGGAAAGTTTTGCCTCCAGCTACTACAAAAATAAAAAAAATTGCGCCGTCGTCCGTGGAAAAAATCTTGAAAAATTGCAGATTTTAAAACTTCAATATTTTGACTTCTTGGACTCCATTTCAGACATTTTTTTTTTCAATTTGGGTGTTTTTCTGAGAGGAAATCAACCTGTTTCTGAAAATTTTTCACAGAAATATACCGAAAATTTCTGGAATGTCGCGGCCCTCTTTTTTTTCTCTGAAAAAGAAATCTGCAAAAATAAAAAATATTTGACCACAATGTCTACCAAGGAAAGTGTTCTGATACCACTTGTTAAGAACCCAATACTAAATACAAAATAACCACAATATATATAGAAGAACAATATAGAAAAACACCACTTTATTATATCAAACCCTTCAGGTAGGGCAACACCATACAATGGAACCTATTATGGAAGGGATCCTCTCATGTTCACTTACTTCTTTGAGGGGGCATACTCCTATTGAGCTACCGCTCCAAATACAATACTTCTCTTCATGTCCCATTACATTGCTTGAACCCCTTTATATAGTTCTACCATCACCTAAGAACATTCTAGAGGAGGAATCTTCTAGAAGTAGAACCTTCTAAGAAGTCCTCTTACATTTATTATATCTAACTACCCATTTATTATGTCTAATTACCATACTGAGCCTTATTTAATAATATAGTGGACCTAGTTCACCTTACATTGAATGGCCTCCACTATTATAACTATGGGTCCTCCACCCCCCCCATTACCTCTCTAGCTACCTAACATGTTCACTTGCCTCTTCGAGGGGGGGATATCCTAATGAGATACCACTCCAAATACAATACTCCTTGACTTCCCATTACATTGCTTGAACCCCTTTATATAGTGCTACCAACCACCTAAGAATATTCCAGAGGAGGAACATTCTAGAAGTGGAACCTTCTAGAAGAGGAACCTTCTAGTAAGTCCTGTTACATTTATTGCATTCACACTAGACCTTATTTATCAAAAGTGGCCTCTATACATAAAAATAGTTATCTACTATTATTCCCCTTCGACATCTCCCTGGGTATCCCATATTATTCCCCCTAGCTACAATACATTCCTTTATACATAAAAATACTTATATACTATTATTCCCCTTGGGTACCTCCCTAGGTACCCCATATTATTCCCCCTAAGTACACTACAAGTTTATATGAAGAAGATGAAATCAAGTCTTGAATTTTGGATTCATAGTTAAAGGTATTCATAATGAATAATTGCTTTTATCAACTTTCAAAATAATGATATTAGGGTTATTATTAATTTTATCAATGGAATGGGAATTTTCTTTTGAAAGGTTAGGTTTAGGAAGTTTGGAAAAACAAGGAAACATTAAAGAAACTAAAATTTGTTGTGGCGCAGGGAGTCACTTATCTGTAGAACATCCCCGACGCTGAAAGAAAATGCATGCCAATGTTATGATCCAATGCCTTAAAAATGATAAGAAATCAGTAAATTATAGTCCACTTCGAGGGGGAACCCTCCTTAACAATATATCCACTTCATAACACAATATGATTTTAGATAAGATGATCTTAATACTAGATCTCCTTGACATATATATATATATATATATATATATATATATATATATATATATATATATAGGAGATAAAGGGTTACAATTATGATGAAATGGTGCAATGAAGGGTTTTTGCCAACCTACTATAAATGAAATAATTCAATATCTAAGGATTAATAAGGGGTTTTATACAAAGCATGGGGCTTTGTCTAGGGCTTAACATGCCCCTCCCCTTCAAAAAAGTGTTTTCCTCAACACTTGACTAACCACATATGCCTCTACACGAAGAAATCATCTTATTGTGCCACCTTTTCAACTAGTAGGATTTTCCATTTGACGAGGAACTTTGTAATTTCTCTATTTCTCAATTGCTTAATTCTTGTTTCTAGGATCATTTCTGGCTCTAGTATGATTTTCCCTTCTTCATTGATCTCTAGTAAAATAGTTTGGAGTGGGATCTTGTTTTTGATGACCTTCTTTAAGCAAGAAACATGGAAGAATGGATGTAAACATGAAGATGGAGGTAACTCCAATTTGTAAGCCATACTTCCAATCCTTTACAAAACCTTATAGGGGCCATAATATTTGGGTGCTAATTTATTGTCCTTCTTTTTTTTCTTGAGGAAATTTGGTTGTATGGTTGTATCCGTAAAAATACCCAATCACTGACTTCAAATTACCTTTCAATGCGATGTTGAACTCCTTGTTGTTTCATCCCATTTTGTGTAACATCCCGCTCTACTGAACACACTTTTATCAACTTAATCTTTGAGGACACTTGCGTGCAAGTGATCTAGTTATGGTACATGGTGGTTTTATTTCGATTATGGATTATACATGTTGATGATGTGGTGTGACTTATTGTTTCGATATATATGTATTGACAGAGACCATTGATGAGTTTACCTGAGTGTGCAAGACACGTGATGAATTATGAATGTTGATGGCATCGATGGACCTCCTTGGACTCCGAACTAAGTCAGGGAGTGGATTATATTTTGTTTGAGTATTTCATTTTACGCATATGTGACACGTGATTGATTATAATATGATTATGTATATTGATCATTGACATTGTTTTGTCAATGGATGTAGGATGACAATTCTTACTAATATGACTCACATAAGTAGTAAAGGGGCCATGCACAACAAACCATACATTGAGGGAGAGGTGTGGCAGAGTCCTTGTCACAACCTACTAGCACTCCCACCATTGCTCGAATTCTAGGTTAACGATTACCTAGTTGGATAGGTCCACGATGTCGTGAGGGCAGACTAAGACAATCACTCATGAATATTTCTAAGGGGCGCATAATAAGGCAGATTCTTATTCCTTAGAAGCCCTTATTCTCTCTCAAGGTCGACCAAGTGGAGTGTTGACTCCAAGGGTTAGAAAAACTACCAAAACCAATCAAAAAGAAAGTGGCACCCTTGCAGCACGGAGATGCGTCTTGAAGGGCACGTCATGTAATTTAAATTTCGAGTCAAATAAACTAGGTGGACTAGAAAACTTTGAATTGATTAGACATTGTGGAATTTAAAATAATTAATTAAAGAGTGTTTTATTAATTATAAATCTCAATTATAAGTCGAATCCTATTCTAAAAATAAGCCTAGGTCTAAGTTAGGTTAGGGGACTAAAATAAAATTCTGAATAAATAAAATGTTTAGAGATAATTCAATCTAAAAGGAAAGGGTGAAATAAATCTAAAGATAAGATATAATGCACATGTGTGCACAAAATTAATAAAAGGGAATTTTAAATTAAGAAAGAAATAGAGTAGGAGAGAATAGGTGTACGCATAAGATGGTATCTAGAGGCTAGCTACCACTAGTCTAACTAGAAGAAGACTCCTTTTCAAACTCTAACTAATATGTAGTTAGGAGACATTCATTAATTGAGAATTCGGGGAATAAAGGGGCAACAGTGAAAATACAAACACATTGGGGATTGCGAGATAAATTGACTTTTAATTAAAATAAAATATGTAATTACTTGTGCAACTTGGGGAGAGGGTGAATAATCCTAATTTATTTAATTAAAAATTTAATTAATTGTGCATGTGGACATATGTCAGTGAGGAAAAATCTATAAAACAAATGGTCTAGATGGGAAATGGAGGACACTTGGGATTGGTAAAGTTATGTTGCCAAAATATTTTTGGATTGTGTTTTACTTGTGAGATTTGGGATACCAAGGATGATATAGAGTGGTGGCTCTACCTTGCGAGGCAAGCTTGGAGATAGATTATATTCTGGTTTGTGTGTGCATAGACCCTTTGTGGCTCAGGGGGCTAAGGGGGGGAGAAGAGTACTCATAGCATTGGCTGGGGGGTACCAATGAAGTCTCCGTAATTAGAACGCGAGAGAAATGAAGGAGTGTCATTTGCTGAAGATCATCTTCGAATTATTCGTCGTTGGTCACAGTATTCTTATTGAGATTTGTAAATATAATAATATTAAGTTATACCTATAGTTTAGAAATTTTCCATAAACTATATTGGATTTTGATGTTGAATTTGTAAGAAATTTTTTTTTTTTTTTC
>JASDQU010585348.1:0-15429 GCA_032191745.1 Picea mariana
AATATCTATTACCTTTATATTCAATCTTTGGAAGTTCTCAATGTGCTCGGTAATTGAACCCTTTTGCTTGAGACTTATCAATTGGCTAAAGAAGGTATTTCTCCTTGTATCCTCATAGTGTGCTATCATTTCTTACATGAAAATTGAGTGATTTGTGATAACAAAGCCATTGATACCATACAAATTGATTGGGTTCTAAATATAAAGAAGCAATTCATACCTTTTGTGTATGTGGCACATTATGTAGATCAAATAATTGCTCCATCTAAAGTATCCATGTGATTGGGTCCTTGCCATCAAACTTCCTCATATCGATCTTAGAAACGTGGTTGGTCTTCAACCCAAAGTTGGAGTTTATCCATTCTTGATTCACCTTCCTTGTGTCCTCATCATGAATTTCATGGGATGCATTTTCACTTTCAGGCGTCTTCTCTGTTACGAAATTTTTCAATACTTCCATGATTTCCTCTTTTAAACCATCCATCTTAGTATTTATTGCCTTCAACTTAGCTTCCATCTCTTCTAGTTCATCTTTTGTTACTATCTTCTTTTGTAAATCATTTATTTCCCTACGCATTTCTTCACCTTCATCAAGAGTCCAAGTAGGATTTTCTGGAGGCTTATTTGGTGTAGAAGTTCCCTTTTTGGGTGGCATGTTGGCCAAGTATCACTTTTGAACCTTGATTTTGGGGTGGTTCTTCTAGAAAATCTTACTTTTATTGTATGTCTCACGTTTCGGCCCTTCTGGGTATGAAACTTTATTTTATGTAGTTATCTGATATTTCTTCTCTACAATGCTATAGGTCTGATCAAAATTGGATGTGCCAAGTGGAATTTATGGTAACTTCCCCACAACTTGCTGATTTTTTTCCTTTCTAGGAGATCTCACTTGTATAGCGTTCTCCACACAAAATAATTGATATAAAATTCTAAAACCCGTACCAGAAATACCAAATATTGTCCACTATCCAATGAAACTAGTCTCACTCAATTTGGATACTCTAGGAAGAAGTTATGATTGTTTAACTTGGAACACCTTCTTGAGACTAGTCAGATACCCTATCTTCCATAGGGTGTATCTACTAATGTAAGATGACCCAGAAGATGAAAATTTTACCACAGATACCTTACTAATGTCTGTGAATATCCCCTTCATTTAAGGGTCTGAAACATTACAGAAAAATTGTTATATTGAAAATTTCGCAACAACTCAGTTTAGGATTATTCCAGAACCCTATCTTGCATAGGCTGTATATCAAAAAGTATAAGGCCCCAGAAGATGAAATTTTAAACCAATGTACCTTGATTCGTCTACTAAATATCCTCCAAGATGTTTCTTCTGAAATTTTGTAGAAAAATAGTTATAGCAAAAATTCCAAGGTGTCTCAGATGTAGCAGCAAAACCCCAAGACCTTGAGCTCTGATACCATATGTTAAGAACCAAATATCAATATAGCATAGAAAAACCTCAGAATAAGTACTCAACGCCTTGAAAAAGAGATTATTTTAGATAATAATCCTCTTCAAGGGGGCAACCTTCTTTTACCCCACATAAATGTTGAAGCACAAGATGATTCCAAATGAAAATGTCTCCTTGGTATATATAGGAGACTAGGAGGTATAATTACGACTAATGGAATAAAGCCAACATAAATAAAATGACATTGCTAATGTAATATGCCCTAATTAAGGGGTAATGAGCCAATATTAGGGCTTAACAGGAAAGGAAGAGGAGGAGATGCATGCGAGGAAAGGAAAGAGGCAACCAATCAAATTGGCCACAGAGGGAACAAAAAATTAAAGACATTATTTTTTGGTGCCAAAGAAGTTCCCATAAGGACATAGGGGAAGTAATCGCAGGTCATTGTGGAAGGAGAAGAGAAAAAACAAATACATGGAGTCAAATGACTCAAAAATAAGGAAAAGGAAAGGGTGCATTATTTTAGGCCATAGGGCCTCTGATTAAGTGATGAGAAAATAATTATACCCTCCTTCAACCAATAGAGCTTCCAATTGTAGGGTGGTTCATAGTTGCTTTACATCACCCTAGGTCAAGCCTATGAGAACCACTATTGAAGCTAAAGCTTCCTTACTACAACATAGTGGGGCTATGTAGTTGTCATTACTTTAACTACGTAGATCAATCCAACATCATGTTGTAGGTGAGAAAGGGAAGACCTAGAAGGTCCTTTTAACCTATTCTTGTCTAACCTAACAATTGCAGGTGCTATTACAAACCCCACCATGCCCACCTCTGGTGATTCCAATAATTTCCATACTAGTTCCAAGAGTTATAGAGTTGTAGGAATCTAGTGAATTTGTTTGGGGCATGGATGGATTAGACTATAAAGATAAGGTGAACCCGCATGATTGATGGGTGTTATATATTTACTAAAAACACACTAAAAACCCTCAATTAAATTGTCAACCTGGGGTAAGTAAACTTAGAGTTGTAGGAAAATATATGCCAAAGGTAGAAGGGTTGGTAGTAGTATAGTCTAACTAAGGAAGGGGCTATCTAAAGACTAATCTATTCAAGCGAATATATCTAATGAGAAAACCCTACTAAGCAACTTGAAACTATGTAACCTAAGTACTTTTGGGCCAAGGATCGATGGATAGTTCTAAGAAAGAAAGTAAACACCCTATGTAAAGCAAACTAGTTCATAAGAATAAGAAAAATCAACTATTAAGCATAACAATATGAAAATAACAAAAGAAATCTATTTTAACTTGTCAACCTAAATTCGACGACAAACTACCCTATGAGAGCAAGTAAATAAACAAGCAAGCAAGCAAAAACAACTAGCTAACCTATTAAAGCAAGTAAACAAAAACAACTGACTAACCTATTAAAGCAAGTAAGAAACTAACTACTCTAAGACAACTTCTACTGCAAGTAATCTAATAAAAACTTCTCATTGAACAGTTATGCAGCCAAAGAGGCAAGTGGACTATACTCTTAATTCAAAGTTCAAAACTATTTCTAATTCATGAAAGGAAATATATTTAACTGAAAGAAAGAAAGATTAACAACTAACCTTTAATCTATGATAAGCAAACTATTCTTTAATCTATCAAAATAGAAGACTATCTATCCTATAGCAGCAATAAAACTACCCTCTAAGCTATGAAAGAAGGAAACTATATCTTTTGATCTATAAAAGCAAGAAACTATATATTTTAACCTATGAAAGCAAGAAAACTATCTTTTAACCTATGAAAATAGGACAACTATCTTTTAACTTATGAAAAATCAAATATAGTGTTGGTGGTTATGTGAATGTCTTCAGTGTCTTATAATATCTTGATGGCACTTGACAACAAAGGATAATTCAAGTGGTATAAGCTCAACACCGATCTCAATAGAAAAGTGAAAGGTATGGATTAAACAATCCAATGAGAATTTAGCCATGACAGAAACAATGTTAATTACCCTGCATATTCATTTATTAACCATCAACATTATAACGAGATCATAATTGTACTTCTACACTATGTAAGCAAAATTCATATGTAAACTCCAGCATTAACTAAGAATTGTAATTGCAATTTAATTCTAGGAAAGAAAATACATAAAGTGTAACTATACTACATATATCTTAACAATTCAAAATATGATAAGGAAAATGATTGAAAACAAAATTAAAACATGACATATAAAATGTAAACTAAGTCATGCATTGACTAAGAACTGGTTAAGCAAATTCTACAATTAAAAAGACTAAAATTAACCCTATCCATCAACTGAAACCTTGTTTAAAAGAAGCATAAAATACAACTTTGTTCTACTCTGTTTTAATTCTCATTTTAAATCAAATTTCAAAAGCATGAATGAAACAAAATCTAACATCTAATGGCACACAAGGTTAGTTTATGAATTTGAAAATTCATCTCTATCTATCAAATCAATGCATATTAACACACACCTTTATACTAACCCGCAAAAGAACAAAACCATTAAGCTACAACAACAAATTATATAGCAAAAGAAGGATAGTGATACTTGTACAGGAAATGAAAAAGAGAGATGTCTAAGTTATGAAATGTACAAACAACACATGGATAGTTACCAGACTGCTGGTGGGACCCCCAGCAGGTCATGGTTACTTCTCAAATCCACACCATGAGCTCAACAAAATGAATTCATGATTAAAAAGAAAAAACTTAGTTTTATATAACTTCGGCAATGGAAAATGGAAAAAATAAGAGAGAGTCATGTTTTTCTCCAATACACTACTCCTATTGCTTCTTAAGCTATTGTTTGACCATCCTAGTGGTATTTATAAGTTTACATACCAAGTGGTCGACCACAGGAGGGTCGAACCACTTCTAAATTCGACAATTTACATTAAATGATGCCTCAACTATTGAAACAGAGCGAGCCAATAATCTCCCTATTTAACAGCCAAAATTGAGTTGTCGGGAGTTCAGTAGTTGGAGGGTGAAAGCATGAAGAAAACCCACATTCACGATTCTCCCATCACTAGCCTCCAATACAATAACCGACAATTCTCCCACCGTTTTTGTGCTGGACGGAGTGTCAGATTGGGTACCAGATCGAGTGCTGGAAGGAGTACTAGACTAAGTGCCGGAAGCATAAACATGATACGTTTTTTCCCTGTAACACCAAAAAATGTGAATTGGATCCTTGGAAGCATAAAAACATGATGAATTATACTTAATATTATCATTAAACATGAATCATACATACCTAGTGTAGATCATACCGTTTTAGCATAAAATTCTTCAAAAATCTCCTTCAAAACATGAAAAACACACATGTACATTTGACAAAACTTGTCTAATAACTGTCATAAATTGATCATATCTCGGGCCCAACATTACCCCCACACTTACGATTTTGCAGGTCCCACTGCAAACAAAATAAGTTACCCCTTGTGGCTAGGCTTGCTGAGGAGGATCATCTTTGGAAGCTTCTCCTTCTTGCCGTGAAGACTGTGCCTTGTACCTCTTATGTTTCTTCAGCGGTGCTCTGAGGCTGTGGTAATATTTGGTCATCTCATCAACCAATCGTTGAAGGGAGTTAAAATTTTCTTGAAGGACTGCATTATCATGATGAAGGTGTGTGTCTATCATCTTCCTTTCTTCCAACTATTGGAGAAACTGATGGTTTTCTTTTTGTAGCCTCTTAATGGCTAGGGAAGAATCGATGATCTTTGAGGAGAGCTTAGATCCTTTGAGGGATGTGGACAATCTATCAGTCTTAGGATCTAGAGTAGGTATGGGTGAAGTAGGAGTGATGGGGGATTGGTAAGGAGAGGCAGGTTCTGATTTTTTATTTCTTAGTGGCTCTAATCCATATGTAGAAACTTCCCTAAGTCTCTTATGAGGGCTCTCAATATCGGAGGACACTTGGATAGAATCTGAAGAAGGCAGGGGTTTTGCATAGGGTTTTGTTCTTGTGCTCTGGGTACTCTTTGGAAAGGGTCCTTTACCAAATCGATTGGATCCCCTCCTATTTATGGGAACAGTGGGAAGGTCTTGCTAAATTACTTCTTGGAGATTTTTAGGTGTAGGATCAAGAGAGATTGAAGGCATTGGGGGGTTAACAATAGGCTTCTATTGGTCTTTTCTCTTGGTCTTTTTACTCAATGAGGAAGTAGAGATATCAAAAATATTTTTGTATTGTTCCAAAAAAAGAGAGGTTTTGTACAAGGGGGTTTGGAGTTCTTGGAGAGCAAGGCTTGGATGGAGAGATAGTCTTTAGGCTAAGTGGCATTTTGCCAGTCTTAACTGTCAAGTGGGGGTTTTTAAATTGGTAGATAAAGGCATCCCAAGTTTTCCCCTATTTATCTAGTTCAGCTACAACAAGGAGTTTGATCAAGCCATGGTGAAAGAGACTGTTGTGGGGGTTAGTCACATTCTTCCTCACTTGAGAGGACATGCTCTCAAAGATTTTTAGAAAATAGAAGGGGAAGTTCAAAGGTTTGTTGAACATAAAATGAGCCAACAATCTGAAATGACAAGCTTTGAAAGTGGAGTATCTACCTTCGCATGTAATCAACCTTGTGATGACGATGAGAGGGTTGATCAATTCCACCTTTATCCACTCCCTAGAATATTCATTTTCTTCTAAAATGTTCTCGAATTCGGGCTTAAAAACCCTGTTATAACTTGAGCACGATAGTTGGTGGTTTTTTAACCATCTATCTCCCATTCTTGGGAGATTTATAGTTGCAGCAATGGATACTTCTGAGACTTCAAAGGAAAGAGACCCTGCCCATGCTATCTTTCCGTCGAAATTGATGACAAATTGCATGGAGAGGCCGTCATTGTGGCCCTGCAAGTTAGACAAAATTGGCCCCCAACCTGAGCACAAAAGAAACTCTCTGCATTGTGAAAATTCAAGAATGGCAAAGAGATCTGCATAGGAAGAGGTTTCCTACCTCCTAGGCATTGTGGTAGAGGCAAAATTCACCAGGAAAGGGTGTGAACAGGCCAAGAAATGGCATGAATTGGGCACGGCCTGAGCATGATTTGAATAGGGGAATAAATGGTAGAGGTTGGGAACGATTTCTTAATGCAGGGTAGAGAAAATGGCAAGGACGAATGGAGATAATGGTTGCCCAACCCGATTTTGAATGCGCCTATAGTGGAGTAGGTTTCACACATGTGCGCACGAGCTTCCATGTGTGGGAAATTCGAATTCGATAACTCCTTTGTTTTGGGGCAATGTAATGATGTGTAGTTGGATCAATGTCCAAGTCTTTTGACTTGGAAATTTGATCATGAACATATAAATCATCTTCAATCAATTTCCCGCAACCAATTCAATTGAATGTAATTGAGTTCTAGTTACCTGGAATCTAGAACAGTTACTGGTGTGTAATTCATATGGCACTCTGTTAGGAACTTCATACAACTTTTCATATGGCACCTCATACGGTACTTCATATGGCACCTCATATGGTACTTCATATGGTACTTCTGTGTTAAGTACATTTTCACCTCTTATAATGGATAACCTATAATTTTGAAGTGTTTTTGACAATCACAGTGGTAAATGAGAAGAGGTAGAATGTGCCATTGTTGTTTATTTTCCCACCATGCTCACTCAATCTTCTTGCATATGTCATATAATGTCAAACCTATAATTAACAGGTTATAGAAAGTAAAAACATTTATTTTCAAACCTACAATGTACAACTTGTAATGAAATATATATCAATAAAGTGGTCTAGTCTGTTAGGCAATTTATAGCACACAAGAGTTTAGCATTTCAAACACAACATGACTATTACTATAATAACTGGTATCATAGAAATAATACAAAAATTCTTGCAATGATTTATTTCTCTAGGAAATGATCATTTGTCAGCTCATGAACCCCTCCCCCACACCTAAGTATTGTGACACCTCATAATCAAAAGTATAGGAAACCAGTCAGTATCTCCCAATAGTCTTAGATTTATAGTATGTCAAGTGTAGAAATAAATTTCACAGATTGGTTTGACAAGACGGTTAGAAGATGGCCCCACCTATAGGATAAGAGATCTTATATATAGATAAGAAGAGATAGGCAAGAGAGTTTCAATATAGTCTTAGAGTTATTTCCCAATGGCAAGTGTATGAGATTCATTAACCCTAGCTTAACCATACATACTTCATGTCATCCTTGCTGCAAGTAATTCTGTACATCATGACAAGTTTAAATTTATTATTTATTTTTGTCAAATTACCATCCTCACTAGGTAGAATGCCTCGCTGCCAGCAAGCTAGTTCAATACTCTGACAGGTTTACCTAGTCATACCATAGGCCAGTACCTGTTGCCATCAAACCTGTTCAGTATTCCAACGGGTTAGCCTCTTACACCCTCAAAGACTAACCCTCCATCTTTTAAATTTTCGTATAAGATTGCTTTATGCAAGAAGATGGGGGAAAAACTCTGAAAACAACTTTTTCTTAGTTTTTTCAATTGGGATGGTATTTATGTTAGAGGATGACTTTATGTTATATTACTTAGTGATTGTCCCGATGTGAGGGGTACTTAAGCGGATGTTGCCTATATAAAGATATGATATAATCAAGCTATTTAGTGTGTGTTGAGCCTCTAAATTAACATCCCCACTACCCTATTATACTCCTCATTTATACATTTTTCGCCTACCTAATCTTGGATAAATGACAAAGAACACTACCATTAGCCATTGATAAGGTCATAAGGCAAAGTATAATTGAATTCATGCATTTTGTTGTTTATTGAGCTAGGAAACTAAATATTTCATGTACTAATGTTTTAAATTTCCATGTGTAACCTTTGACCTCTAGATGAGTGTGACATTTTTGTATCAGCTAAGCCATCCTGTAATTATGTGCTAGATTTCCACTGTCTGAATATGGTACCAAGTGCACCTTCCATTCAGATCCAGTACATAACTATTCACTATCGTGATCCGGTACATAACCATTCACTATCGTGATTCGGTACCAACGACCATAGACTATTCTAGTTTGGTACAAACCACTTGCGTGTTGTTCGGATGAGCCACTTCCATCATACCCATATGATTAACCTTAATCAATCCTCTCATCACATAAGCACTTGAAAATGATTGAGGGAAAAATCACATCAAAAGTGTGAATATGGAGCATGTCTAGTAATGATGAGCCACGACCCTAAACCAAGAACGTGCTTCATCCTTAAGCAATCACGAACCTATCTCATGTCAAGAGCCACGATTCAACATCAAATTCATCGCTCAGAAGTCCAATTTCCTATCCTAAACAGAAATTATGCTTCAACACCCAACGTTTCATCCCCATCATTGCACTAATGGGAAGAAATGAAATGGCTTATCTGGGTGGCGAATCCATCTAGATAAGCCTCATCTTGTCTTAATTTTCCCTTGCAACATCTTTACTTAAACTCACCATTTAAATTATAGATGCCATCACCATATTTTTTTTTCTTTTGTTACCGACCTTTCTCTACTTCCGAGCCTACTCCTCTCTGTGATCTTCGGTACCAAACCCTTACTCTCATAGCTGACTAAATACTTGCGCTATAGCCCAATTTTTAATCATAATTTATAAAGATGGTTGTAAGTAGACATGAACCGGTCTTCCAGATTTATAGGGAGACCGAGGAGTTCCAGCTATGTAGAGATAAGTATGCTAGAGCGGGATGGATGCCACTTTTGAAGAAATTCACAGGCTATCATGAGAAGGTATCTCACACATTTATTCAAGGTTACGATAGAGAGATTTTTCACATAGGCAATCTGCAGCTAACAATCAATGAAGAAACCTTAAGGGAAGCCATGAGATTACCTAATAGAGGAGACAAGTATTGTAAAGTAGTAGGAATCAATAAGGAAATATGCCAAATATTTCTGAAGGAATACCATCAGCACCCTGATTGGAACAAGGGGATTTCCATAAGCAATATCAAGGAAGAATATCATCCTATGCTTGCTAGTCTACAATGATTCCTCACTTGTGAGGGCAGGTATGTTGTAACCTTCCTATATCATCTTAGGCTTTTTCTGCACTTTGAAGGAGGTTATGAAATTGATTTCCCATATTTTTTATGGATGATTCTGAATAAGATGGTAAGAGGTGTCAAATCCCTATCCAAAACTGAGAAGACTAGAATTTATCATCAAGGTCTTATTAAGATGTTAGTTATACATTAGATCAAGAAGCAAGAGTTTAGCTGGAAAATCCTCATCACTCAACACCTTCCCACAAAAAACAAACCTGTAGAGGAAGCCCAGCCTGCTTCAAAGAGAAGGAAACTAAAAAGAAAAAGGGAAACAAAGATAAGGTAACTCCATCATCCTCCAGAACAGTGAGCCAAAAGGATAAAGCTAGTAAACAAGTAGGGCCCTCTTACACATTCGGTAATATTTTTAAAAGTCAAGAATCAAAATTTAAATATGAATTAGTGGAGGAGATCTCAATAGTAGCACCTGAGGAGAAGTGTCATATGACAAAAACTTTGAGGAAAGAGAAGAATAGCTCAGAAAATAAAGATGAACAATCCATAGAGCAATCTCCTATAACCATTCCACAGACAAGAAAGAGGAAAAGGAAACTTGTTAGCACTTTTGATCCACTACCCCCTTATAAAATAATCACAAGGATCATGGAAAAGAAAGGTAAAGAATTTGTCATCCCTCCTACACATGAAGATACAATAGATCCTACCTCCCCTTCCCTAGACTTACCAGTCCAAGATGACATCCCTAGCTTAACTGATGAGGAAGTTACTATCACTTTGTGTGGGATGACATCCCTAGCTTAATGGGGTCAATAAGGACCTTAACAAAAGGACAAATGAAGAAAAACATTGGGGAGCTGCAAAAGAAAAACCAGGAACTCAAACAAGAAGTGAAGGAATACCAGCTACTGGACAGGTATATCAAAAAGGAAAATGAGCAACTGAAGGCAACCAGCCAACAACTTCAAGGTGACCATGAAGATACTCCTAATAATCTCAATAAGGTACTGAGACTCTTACAATACATTAGGGTTATAAAAAGGGAGCTGAAAGAAGAAGCCTCGGCTATCAACATCATTGATCCACAAAAGTAAAGAATGGAGTCTCAAATTTTGAACAATTTTCAATTTGTTTCAGTTGCATCAGGACATGCAATGATTTTGGAATGGGGGAATGTTGAGCCTCTAAATTAACATCCCCACTACCCTATTACACTCCTCATTTATACCTTTTTGGCCTACCTAAGCTTGGACAAATGACAAAGAACACTACCATTAGCCATTGATAAGGTCATAAGGTAAAGTATAATTGAATTCATGCATTTTGTCATTTATTGATCTAGGAAACTAAATATTTCATGTAATAATGTTTTAAATTGCCATGTGTAAACTTTGACCTCTAGATGAGTCCGAAATTTTTGTATCAACTCAGCGATTTGGTACTTATGCACCAGATTGCCACTGTCTAAATCCGGTACCAAGAAAACCTTCCATTCAGATCTAGTGCCGAACCATTCACTATCATGATCCGGCACCAACGGCCACAAACTGTTCTAGTCCAGTACCAACCACTTTCATGTTGTTCGGATCCGGTACCATCTACTGAATCTCATCTGTCACGATCCGTTACCAATATCGGAAGAAAAATATACCAAGTTTAGCTCCAGATCGTGCCCAAGATAATTGTTGGATGTTTATTGAATCATCAAAGCTCTAGCAAGGCTATGTTAAGTTAGTTTGTTTATTGCTTCATCCTCATACACTTTTTGTTATGAGGATGAAGCATAAAATATGTAACCAAATATATAAATTTGACAATTGACTGATCTGCTAAAGATTTCACCTCCTTGTGTTTCATGACTAAGACTGTTTAAATAGTCATGGCAAGGATGGTGGAAGTAGTAGAGAGATAGCATAACAAAGCATGTGAAGAAACATTACATATTGTGGAACATATTCTGAGTTGAATTTTAATAGAAGGATGCCATTTATTTCCATTTCTTGATCGTTTATGAATGAATGTGAGTTGAGTTGTTAGCATAGTTTAATTCTATGTTTTGAGGTTTGAGTAAGAGTGATGTGTGGATTGAAACCAAACTTACTGTAGAATCCAGTCGATGACCTGTTGCAGCGGCAAGTGCTTGCCACCCAATAAAGGTCAACACATTTGTATATTAGTGTTAGCATTTTATTTCAGTAGCATAATCGTGAGATTAGATGAATCTTGATTCTTTTAAATGATAGCAGTATAGTTCAGTCTATTTTTTCGATTATATGATTGCTTAGAGATATTTACTTACTTTGTTTATCATATGTTCTGTTTCTGTTCTTATGAATTTGATTTTTCCTAATGGACATGTATGTTGACAGCAGTAGTCAAACGTATTTGGAAAGGAACTAGTGAAGTTCACAATAGAATATTAGGAACTGCAACATACCCAGTATATTGATTATTGAACTGCCCATGCTATGTCTTGATGATTGATGTGTGATTTCCTTTTTGTATTGATGATTGATGTGTAATTCCCTTTTCAGAGTGTGATTGCATGATTATCTTCCTGGGTTAGGTAACAGAGTTGATCTGTCAAAAGAAATCCATCTCATACTTGCATGTTCCTTAATGGAGTAGATAGCCTCTCTGTGAAAGAAAACCAAACTGTGTTTTTGTTTGCTGGTTTTCTTTGTTTCCAGCATGCATAATCTAGAATATTTCTATACTCATGACATTAGAATTACCTTTCTTACTGGTGTCTTGTAATTGTTTTGATACGAATCCTTGATTGATAATTAATGAGTGCATTATACTAAACATATAAGTAACACAACATTTTGGCGCCATTGCCGGGGAGTTGCAAACGGTAGGAAGTGATTTTTATCTTAGATTGTTTTCATAGTTTTTGAATGATTTTAAAGGATGCTGGAGGGAGGAGGATAAAATGTTTAAGATGTGAGTGAAGAGCCATGTGGCCACTAGAGTGGGGTTCTCCGAAGCTAGTTCGCATTCTTACCTTCTAGATAGAATTAGGATTTCAATTCAGTTAAGAATCAAATTTACATTTTATGCATAGATATAGAGATAATAAGGGTAGATTTGTAAGCTCTAAAGATTAAAAAACAAACCCCCCTCCCCAATAATCCAACTAACATTGGTGCGGGAAAAATTCCACCAGGAGGAAGTTCAAGGGGAGCCAGTGAGGCTCCGAAGAAGAACCTAAAAGGAAGAATCGACATTGGGGTGGGAAGAACGTGAATTTTCTGAAGGAACTGAACGTTTAGGAGACACACAAAATCCAGTTTCTAAACCATCTATCAGTGGAGGAGGAACACCTAGCGAAATGGTAGAAGAAGAAGGAAATGTAGCCACTGAGACTAAGACTTTTGGGTTTCCAATCTTGGATATTTCTAGAAACATAAGCATGAAAAACATCCCACTATCATCGTTACCCACTTTTAGAGGTATGTCAATTGAAGATCTAGACTTATTTTTATTCGAGTTTGACATATTATGTAGAAACTATAACTACTCAGGCGATGCCCAAAAACTTAAGCTCTTTCCTACCACAATGAAGGATTCAACCTTAATATGGTTCATGAGCTTAGGAGAAAATACAATTCTCTCTTGGGATCAAATGAAAGAAACATTTTTACGAAAATACCAAGACTATTGTAAGGATAATGCTAAAAATGACATTTTTAAAATGCAACAAACAAAAGATGAAAGCCCTGAAGACTACTTAGAAAGGTTCTTATACAACTATCAGAAATCAAAAGTATTCACCATAGACCCATCTGTAGTAAGAACTGTATTTTTGAAAGGTATTAGAGATGAATGCATAGAATTTTTAAACTTGTTAAGTTCAAGAGATGTGCACCAAAATCCTTTTGCAGAGATTACAGATTACTATAGAAGATACTCAAGAGGACACGCTAAAACATACAAAGGACCAAGAGATTCTTTTAGTAGAAATGCAAGTCAAAGCTCAGGGACTGTCACTAGAATTGAGTTAGGAAACTTATTAGAGAAATTTAAAACAAAGATCTTGAGCACAATAAGTAACTAGTTAGATACCCTGAAACTGAACAAGAAACAAGAAGAAGAGACCGTTTTAGCAATATTTTGGCCTAGATGTCGAAAGAAGCACAGTGAGAAAGAATACCCATTAAATTTCATAGAAATCTATGGCTTGTGTACACTAGATCACCCCACATTTGAGTTTCCAACTTTTCTTGAGCTACAATCCATGTATAGGGGAGGAGGAGTATCACAAGAACAACCATACCCTTCCAGAATACCTTGGAGAGCACAAAAACCCAATGCATTTTATGACCCTAATGCACAATATCAACAAAAATAATGGGGTCCTCCTCCAATGACCTATCCACAATGGACACCTCAACAAGCTCAAACTCATCCTTGGAAAAAAGTTTGGAGGGGGCCTGTGTATGGGAATCCCTCTTACCCTACATATCCACAATATCATGCAAATATTTCCCAATTACTACCTGGATTTAACCCACTGCAGATGCAAGCTTTACTTCCACCTCCTATACAACAACAATTTACAGTCCCCTTGAACCCTAATCAACAACAACAAGTATCTATAAATGCCAATCAACAACCAAAAAACCAAGCTTCCCACAACCCTCCAAGACCAACAAAAATCCCTGCCCAGCCAATCCCTAACCCCAATAATCGACCCACCCACCCTGTGCAGAATGCAGAAGTTCAAAACTTTCCCACCTATGAAATTCAACTTAGATTAGGGAAAGTTTTAAATCAATCAAATCTTGGGGTAATAATTTAATAAGAAAATGATAATCATTCTGACGAAGGAAACACTCAAACCACCCCTATAGAAGAAGAGACTTCCCCTCCTATTCCAACCACTTCTCAGTCCGTAGGAGTACATCAACAAGTTAATATTCCACCCTACCCTGAAATATTATTAGAGAAGAAAACTGATCCATCCTTGCACAAAGACATAGAGGATGAGTTACGAAATGTATGTATAGAAATACTTATGTTGCAAGACATTAAGAATATCCCCATATATGACAAAATCATAAGGGATCTTTGCCTTAAAAAACCAAGAAGGTAGAATAAGGAACCTCCCCTTGTTCAGGTGGTGGGGAAATTATCTGAATTTATTTCTAAAATTCCATACAAATATAATGACCATGGGAACTCAATATTCACTGTTAAAATTAATGGTATATCCTAACCAAACACACTCATTGATTTGGGTGTAGCAATTAATATAATGCCTTTTGACACTATGCAAAAACTCCAAATCAACCAGTTGAGACCAACCCAAACCATGATAGAGTTGGAAGATAAGTCAATCATTAGCCCTGCAGGAAGTCTAGATGATGTCACTGTCACTCTAGCTTCTTGGGAGTATCCAGTAGAATTTCTAGTCATATATTCTAAATCATCCTCCAAACCAGGACACCCTATGGTTCTTGGCCATCCTTGGATGGCCACAGCAGATGCCTTTATCAATTGTCAGTCTGGTGAGATGCCTATATCCAATGGCACACATAGCGAAAAGATTTTCCTCTTCCCTCTTGCCTAACCGACACAGGAGATACCTGTTTGGTTAGAAAAACCTTATGGAGAGAAAAATTGCATCAGATCCCTATTAACACTTGAAAAAGTAAGAGGAATGCAAGAACAATAAGATGAACAAGTCTTAATTTTTTTTTTTGGTTGATACAAATTGCATTGAATATCTGAGGTCTTTTGCAAAGTTGTCACACATTTTCAGTTCCAAATTTCAACAAACTTGGCACCCTGATATCACTCAACTATATAATTTATCATGAGCTTCCTCAGAGAAGGAAGAAAGTACTGAACTTGTTGATATTATCCCAGGAAAACCTTTGTATATCAACTCTAGCTTGGAACCAAAACAAAAGTCACAAGTAATTGAAATGCTCCAAAGACAATTTGAGGCCTTTGC
>JASDQU010585348.1:15862-40794 GCA_032191745.1 Picea mariana
AAGTATTTTTCGTTCCTAGATGGGTTTCGTGGTTATAACCAAATACAAATAGCACCCGAAGACCAGGAGAATACCACTTTCACATGCCCATGGGGAAACTATGCTTATATGGTTCTTCCTTTTGGACTTTGCAATGCCCCAACCACTTTCCAAAGGGCTATCCTAGCCATTTTCTCTGACTTGACCAATGATTGCATGGAAGTCTACATGGATGACTTTATAGTCCATGGAAATGACTTCCAGGAAGCTTTGACCAGTCTAGAAAAAGTCTTAATTAGGTGTAAGGATACTAATCTTTCCCTAAGTAATGAAAATTCAAAGATGATGCTCACTGAAGGTATTGTTTTGGGACATCTCATCTCTGGTTCTAGAAGGAGATTTGATCTGGCAAAGGTTCATATTATCACACAAATAAGAATACCTTCCTCACAAAAGGAAGTTCGTAGCTTTTTAGGGCATGCTGGCTACTATAGAAGATTCATTCCAAATTTTACAAGCCTAGCTACCCTTTTATTCAATTTATTATCTAAAGAAGCCTAATTTAATTGGGATGATGAATGCCAAGTATCTTTTGAGATTCTAAAAGAGAAAATGTCAACTACCCTTGTATTAAGAGGACAAAATTAGTCCCTTCCTTTTCATATCTGTATCGATGCCTCAAACACAGCCCTTGGGGCAGTTCTTGGACAAAGGGAAAATCAAATTCCTTATGCTATTTACTTTGTCAGTAAAAATCTGTCTCCAACATAAGTTAATTATATGGTCACAAAAAAAGAATTGTTACCTGTCGTCCATGCTATCAATAAATTTAGACACTATATTACAGGATATCAATCTTTTGTACACATTGATCATTCAACCATCAAATTCTTAATGAAAAAACCTGTAACAAACCCTAGAGTTACAAGATGGTTGTTAATATTACAAGAGTTTAATATGAACATTATTGATAGACCAGGTAAGGATAATCTTGTGGCTGATTTCTTATCTAGAATGATTCATCTGGGAGATAATGCACCAGTATATGATCAATTTCCTGATGAAAATTTGTTTTCTATTTCTACATTTACTCCTTGGTATGCATATGTAGCTAACTATATGGTGACAGGGAAGATGCCACATAAATTGTCTCCTAGAGAAAAACATAAAGTAATTAAGCTAAGTGCAAACTACATGTGGCACGATGATTGTCTCTACAAAACATGACCAAATTTGGTAATTATAACATGTGTAAAGGAAGATGAGATCCATGATATTTTGCAAGCTTGCCATGATGGTCCTTGTGGAGGACACTTTGCTGACAAGAGGACCGCTTATAAAGTTCTACAATCTAGTTATTATTGGCCTAATATTTTCAAAGATGCTAGAACTTGTGTATCCAATTGTGATGAATTCCAATGAATGGGTAAGCCTACTACACGAGACCAAATGCCACGTCAATCCCAAGTAGTCATTGAGACTTTTGAGAAATGGGCATTAGATTTTGTAGGGCCCATTAACCCTGCATCTAAAAAGAAAAAGTATATACTTGTATGTACCAACTATGTGACTAAGTGGGTTGAAGGAAAAGATTTACCAGTTGCAAGTGAACCGTCAGTGGTGGATTTCCTTTTCAATGGCATTTTTACTAGATTTGGGGTACCTCAAGAAATTGTGACTGATCAGGGGACTCAATTTACCTCTAATCTAGTCAAAACTATTACAGAACAGTACCAAATCAAGAAAAGGAAATCTACACCCTATCATCCATAGGAAAATGGACAAGTAGATTCTACCAACAAAGTCATTGAGTCCATTCTTACTAAAACAATACATCTACACCACAAGGATTGGGATGACAGATTACTAGAAGCCTTATGGGCTTATAGAATCACCTGGAGGAATACAACATGACATACACCTTACGAGTTGGTGTATGGGAAGTAGGTGCTTCTCCCTTTAGAATTCCAAATCAAAACCTTCAGGACTACAGTACAAGTTGGCATGAAATTAGATGAAACCCAACAACAAAAAATATTGCAACTTAATGAGTTGGATGAAATCAGGAAGGAAGCACTTTAAAGAACCATCCTCATTCAAGAGAAGAGAACAAAATGGCATGACAAGTATCTCACAAAGAAAAAATTTCAACCATGAGATTGGGCCCTGTTGTATGACAACAGATTCAATAATTTCAAAGGTAAGTTAACTACTTGTTGGATGGGACCTTATGAAATTGGAACTGTCTATGATAATGGTTCAATCAGGATAAAGACAATTCACGAACATCAGACACCACTTCTTGTGAATGGTCACCGGTTGGGAATTTATAAAAAACCCTTGTCAAAAGAGGAATTTCTGACACATGTACTATAGAATTTAGATATGTAGGTGATCAGTAAGGAAGGAAACCTTCCTACTTATCCACATTGATTGATTGATTTACTTTTAAAAACCTTTTTACATAGGTGTGGATTGTGTTTTGTTAATAAGATGAAGGTAACAATGGATTCTTACCTTATTTTGTATTACTTTTTCATTTTATCTTTGTAAGTAGATTTCTATAATTTATTTGATCCCTCACGAACTTGCTAAACATCAGTTGGTAGGAATCAACAACACTCTGTTCTGGTCTGGTACCAGCAGTGTTGATCTAGTACCAGAAATCCTGTTCTGGTCCAACACCAACAGTCTTGTGCTAGTCCGGTACCAGAAGTCTGTCCTTATAAAATACTAATAGGACACATCACCTAATTGACAAGGAATGATACACCTATTTCAAAATCTTATGAAGTATGAAGCCATGCAGTAACCAGTTAAGTTGGAACCCAGAAGCCAAATGAAACATCAAATGGAATCCCTTATGAAGCAATAATTTCTTTTGGTTCTGTTGCTGACTAAAGGGAAGTATTTTTAGTTTCTTCTGGTTCTACCACTAGCTAAAAGGAAGGATTTTTAATTTCTTTTAGTTCTGTTGCTATCTAAAAGGAAGAATTTTTAATTTCTTTTGGTTCTGTTGCTTGACAAAGAAGACATAATCTTTACCTATGATTGTTAAAAGAACCATGCTTAATCTGCTTCAAAGTCTAGAGGTTGCATTTATCCAGTATTTTAGCATGATTAGAGGGATAAAAAAATATATTAGCCTACAAGTAACTATCTCACCCTAACTAGACTTCAATAGTATTCATTGGATTGTCTTTACTAAAGAGTAACATATGAGTATATGAACACTCTCTGTCATGGGCACACTAGGAAATTTTTTATGGAAGAGGATGTATCAGTACCCTAAGGTAACTTCAGGTCATTCTCTTAAGGACAAAATCAGAAAGAATTATACATCTGGATCATTCTAAATAAATAATGTGCATACATAAGTTTATTTTTCCTTTAGACAAATCTTTATAGAAATTCAAATAAGAGAATATACCTTCCAACCCAATACCATCCCAACCTGTAAAAAGATTTTTAGAAAATCCTCCCCTGTAACCGTGCAAAATCACTCTTTAATAAAAACCGAAATAGGTGACTATGGACAAGAAGCCTCTGATGGAAAAGGGGTTTAAGAGACTAACCTGTCAGGATACTGAATAGGTCTGCTGGTAATAAGTACCAGTCTGTGGTATGACTAGGCAAACCCATCAGGGTACTGAACAAGCATGTTGGCAATGGGGCATTCTACCTGGGAAAGGGATGTCTCTCACTAATTATCACAACTACCCCACCAGAGTACTGAACAAGCTTGATGGTAGTGGGTTCTTGTTGAGAATTGTCTCATCTATACTTGCCTGATTGAAAAATTCTCTTTTGTCATCTAAAAAAATAAATACTACAAGAAAAGGCCACTGTTGACACTTATAAGATACAAACTCCAAATTAACAAACAAGATAATTACTACAAGAAAATGTCCATTTGAGAATTACCCTAAGTCAACTTTACCGGTCTGTCATCTAAAGCCTACATTACCTAAGAAGGAAACTTCTTAAGAGTGGATCCCTAACTAGGGAGTCTAATCTACTTATACTGTGAAATTTATCCATAACATCTATTGATAGTAAATCTTTGAAGCAAGTTAGGTTGGATCTGTTCCTTTGGAAAAAATATAAAAACTTCTATGTTTTCACTGTTGAATGCTACCCTTGTCAATAAATCATCAAAAGAAAGGCAATTTCAATCTTTTTTAGGCATGTTATCATATGCTAGGTGATAAATGTACTTTTGGAATTTGATTTGGTTTCTTTTCTCTTATCAATTTTCTTCCATTGTGATACAGGGTGTTGAAACTTCTTGCATAAGGATATGCAATATCCTTGGCATGGGGGAGGGTCAAAGAGCTCTTTCAGGACTCTTTTTCAGACTCACATCTCATTTTCAGAAACCAACATGTTCACCTTACAACCCTGCAGAACCAGACACAAAAGAAGACAAGCACACAATAAAGAAGTTTCATGAAGTACAAGAAATTCTAGTACCAAGCTTCTAGAGAACTCTAGCCTAAAAAGATGAAATATGACAATCTACAAGATTCAAATACAAAGATAGTCACATATGCTATGGGTGTTGAGTATACAATGGTAAAATCAAAAGTAACATGGTATTATTTATTTTCCTTTGCTTATAAAACTACAATAGGTATGAAAATGTATACTAGATCTTATAACCTTAGTGTTAAAACCATGCACCTAACTTTCACTTCCCTCATACCCATATGCTTAACCTTAATCAATCCTCTCATTACATAAGCACTTGAAAATGATTGAGGGAAAAATCATATCAAAAGTGTGAATATGGAGCATGTCCAGTAATGATGAGCCACGACCCTAAACCAAGAACATGCTTCATCCTTAAGCAATCACGAACCTATATCATGTCATGAGCGATGATTCAACATCAAATTCACCGCTCAAAAGTCCAATCGCCTATCCAAAACAAAAATGATGCTTCAACACCCAATGTTTCGTCCCCATCATTGCACTAACGAGAAGAAATGAAATAGCTTATTTGGGTGGCGAAGCCATCCAGATGAGCCTCATCTTGTATTAATTTTCCCTTGCGACATCTTTACTTAAACTCACCATTTGAATTATAGATGCCATCACCCTATTTTTTTTTTCCGTTACCAACCTTTCTCCAGTTCCAAGCCTACTCCTCTCTGTGATCTCCAGTACCAAACCCTTACCCTCATAGCTAACTAAATCCTTGCGCTACAGCCCAATTTTTAATCACAGTTTATAAAGATGGTTGTAAATAGACATGAACCAGTCTTCTAGATTTATAGGGAGACTGAGGAGTTCCATCTATGTAGAGATAAGTATGCTAGAGCGGGATGGATGCCATTTTTGGAGAAATTCATAGGTTTTCATGAGAAGGTATCTCACGCATTTATTTAGGGTTACGATGGAGAGATTGTGCACATAGGAAATCTGCAGCTAACAATCAATGAAGAAACCTTAAGGGAATCCATGGGATTACCTAACAGAGGAGCCAAGTATTTCAAAGGAGTAGGAATCAATAAGGAAATATGCCAAAGATTTCTGAAGGAAGACCATCAACACCTTGATTGGAAGAAGGTAATTTCTAGAAACTATATCAAGGAAAAATATCATCCTATGCTTACTAGTCTACAATGATTCATCACTTGTGAGGGAAGGTATGTTGTAACCTTCCTATATCATTTTAGTATTTTGCTGCACTTTGAAGGAGGTCTTGAAATTGATTTCCCATATTTTTTATGGATGAGTCTGAACAAGATGGTAAGTGGTGTCAAATGCCTATCCAAAACTGAGAAGACTAGAATTTATCATCAAGGTCTTATTAAGATGTTAGTTATACATGAGATCAGGAAGAAAGGGTTTAGCTGGAAAACCCTCATCACTCAACACCTTCCCATAGAATAAAAAACTATAGAGGAAGCCTAGCCTGCTCTAGATAAAGATAAGGAAACTAAAGAGAAAAATGGAAAGAAAGATAAGGTAACTCCATCATCCTCTAGAACAGTGAGCCAAAAATATAAATCTAGTAAACAAGAAGGGCCCTCTTCCACGGTCGATAAGATTTTTAAAAGTCAAGAATCAAAAGTTAAATATGAATTAGTGGAGGATATATCAAGAGTAGCACTTGAGGAGAAGGGTCATAAGACAAAAACTATGAGGAAAGAAAATAATAGCTCAGAAAATAAAGATGAACATTCCATAGAGCAACCTCCTATAACCATTCCATAGACAGGAAATAGGAAAAGGAAACTTGTTAGCACTTTTGATCCGCCACTCCCTTATAAAAGAACCACAAGGAGCATGGCAAAGAAAGGTAAAGAAATTTGTATCCCTCTTACACATGAAGATCCAATAGATCCTACCTCCCCTTCCCTAGACTTACCAGTCCAGGATGACATCCCTAGCTTAAGTGAGGAGCAAGTTACTATCACTTTGTGTGGGATGAGGGAGGAAGTGGAGGAAAGAGACTACATCTAGCTAGGAACAATGGGGTCAATAAGGACCTTAACAAAACGACAGGTGAAGAAAAATATTGGGGAGATGCAAAAGCAAAACCAGGAACTCAAACAAGAAGTGAAGGAATACCAACTACTGGACATCTATATCAAAAAGGAAAACGAGCAACTGAAGGCAACCAACCAACACCTTCAAGGTGACCATGAAGAGACTTTCAATAAGCTGAAGAAGGTACTAATACTCTTACAATACATTAGGGTCATAAAAAGGGAGCTGAAAGAAGAAGCCTCAACTATCAACATCATTGATCCACAAAAGTAAAGAATGGAGTCTCAAATTTTGAAAAAATTTCAGTTTTTTTCAGTTGCATGAGGACAATCAATGATTTTGGCATGGGGGAATGTTGAGACTCTAAATTGACATCCCCACTACCCTATTATACTCCTCATTTATACCTTTTTGGCCTACCTAAGCTTGGATAATGACAAAGAACACTACCATTATCCATTGATAAGGTCATAAGGTAAAGTATAATTGAATTCATGCATTTTGTGGTTTATTGAGCTAGGAAACTAAATATTTCATGTACTAATGTTTTAAATTTTTACGCGTAGCCTTTGACCTATAGATGAGTCCAACATTTCTGTATCAACTCATCAATCTGGTACTTATGTGTTAGATTGCGACTGTCTGAATCCAGTACCAAGCACACCTTCCATTCAGATCTGGTACCAAAACCTTCACTATCGTGATCCAGTACCAATGGTCGTAGAATGTTCTAGTCTGGTACCAACCACTTGCATGTTGTTAAGATACGATACCATCTACCGAATCTTCGCTGTCACGATCCAGTACCAATACAGGAAGCAAAATATACCAATTTTAGCTCTAGATTGTGGCCAAGATAATTGTTGGATGCTTGTTGAAATATCAAAGATATAGCAAGGATATGTTAAGTTAGTTTGTTTATTGCTTCATCCTCATACACTTCGTGTTATGAGGATGAAGCTTAAAATATGTAACCGGATATATAAATTTGACAATTTACTGATATGCTAAAGATTTCACCTCCTTGTGTTTCATGACTAAGACTATTTAAATAGTCATGGAAAGGATGGTGGAAGTAGTAGAGAGATAGCATAACACAACATGTGAAGCAGCGTTACATATTTTGGAACATATTCTGAGTTGAATTTTAATAGAAGGATGTCATTTATTTCCATCTCATGATCATTTATGAATGAATGTGAGTTGAGTTGTTAGCATAGTTTAATTCTATGTTTTGAGGTTTGAGTAAGAGTGATGTGTGGATTGAAACCAAACTTACTATAGAATCCAGTTGATGACCTGTTGAAGAAGCAAGGGCCCACTGTCCAAAAAAGATGAACATCTTTGTAGATTAGTGTTAGCATTTTATTTCAGTAGCATAATCGTGAGATTAGATGAATGTTGATTCTTTTAGATGATAGTAGTATAGTTCAGTCTATGGTTTCAATTATATGATTTCTTAGAGTTATTTACTTACTCTATTTTGCATATGTTCCATTTCTGTTCTTATGAATTTGATTTTTCCTAATGGACATGTATGTTGACAGAAATAGTCAAACGTATTTGGAAAAGAACTAGTGAAGTTCACAATAGAATATTAAGAACCACAACAAACCTAGTATATTGATTATTGAACAATGCATGGTACGTCTTGATGATTGATGTGTGATTTCCTTTATGTCTTGATGATTGATGTGTGATTCTCTTTTTAAAGTTTGATTGCTTGATTAGCTTCCTGGGTTAGATAGCAGAGTTGATCTGTCAAAAGAACTCCATCTCATACTTGCATGTTCCCTAATGGAGTAGATAGCCTCTTCGTGAAAGACAACCAAAGTGTGTTTTTGTTTGCTAGCTTGCTTTGTTTCTAGCATGCATAATCTAGAATAGTTCTATACTCATGACATTATAATTACTTTTCTTACTAGTGTCTTGTAACTCTATTGATTATGAATCCCAGATTGATAATTAATGAGTGCATTATACTAAACATATAAGTAGCACAATAGTGTGTAGTGGATGGTACCATTGAGAAAGAACATAAAGGTATCTCTAGGATCAACTTACTTTCTTCTTTTGTATTTATTGTGATGTTTCCATGACTAACCACTAATTAGACCTCCTTGTTTCTCTTTGATAAAGACACTTGACTCACTTACTGAGGTTTCTTAGAAAAACATTATGAGAGACCTCTAGGCTTGATAGTTATGGTATCACTTCCTTATACAATGGTGAAGAGTTTCAAGAACAACTGCTTTAGAATTCATAAAACTGAGAATTCTTGCAAAAATATGGCTAATTACAGTAAGTCAATATTCATTTGATTCTTTAGTAGACACAAAATTCAATTGTAACAATTTTTGAAGAAAGATCCTTGAAACTGTGCACTCTTGGTGAAATAAATACTTACAGAAATATCTAGAATTTCCTTATTAACAAATTTCAAAAACTATTTACATATATACAGTAGGAAATTCATAAATTTTTTCAAGAATAAGGGCGGACTTTTAAGGCCAATGCTTTTTTAGTTGACATGACCTATAGAAAATCCTCTCTGGAAATGGGCTTATGATAAAATTTAATTCGGTGTCCATTTACCACAAAGGAGACTTGTCCATCATCAATTGTTTTAATTTTTACAGCTCCATTTTCATATACAGTGTCTACCTTGTAAGGGCCCAACCACCGGGTGGTGAGTTTGCCTTTGAGGGTTTTGAATCAGGAATCAAACAACAGAGCCCAATCACCAAGTTGGAAGTGTTTCTTCTTAATACATGTTTCATGCCACTTGCTCCTCTAGATTTGGACTAATATTGTATGTTGGATGGCATCTTGCCTGATTTCATCCAACTCATTCAATTGTAGGGCTCGTTGCTTCTCAGCCTCATCTAGGTTCAGTCCTAATTCTGAGGCAATACAAAAGGTCCTTACTTGGAATTCTATAAGTAGAAGTAATTGTTTCATGTACACTATCTCATAAGGAGCATGCCCAGTGGTGTTTCTCCAGGTGGTCCAGTAAGCCCACAAAGCCTCTAGGAGCCTATCAGCCCAATCCCGGTGATGCAATAGAACAGTCTTGGTCAAGATGGATTCCATAACTTTGTTTGTAGATTCTTCCTGACCATTGGCTTGTGGGTGATATGGAGAATATTTACAATGTTTAATCCCATATTTATCTGTTAGCTCTTTCAAAAACTTGGAAGTGAATTGAGTGCCTTGGTCAAAAACAATTTCACGAGGGACACCAAAGAGAGTAAATATGTCTTCATAGATAAATTCAACAACAGAATTCTTTGTAGCCCTGAATAGGGATTTTTCCTCTACCCATTTGGTGACATAGTCCGTACAGACCAAAATATATTTCTTCCTATGGGACATGGGTGAAATTGGTCCTACAATGTCAAGGGCCCATTTTGCGAAGGGTTCTATCATAACTTGGGCACACAAAAGAATTTTGTCAGCTGATGTAGGTCTTCCTATCCTTTGTCAACTATCACAACTTCTCACATATTTGGCAACATCTTTGAAAATGCTAGGCCAATAGTAACTCAAATGTACCACCTTATATGTTATACGTTTGTCATAAAAGTGGCCACCACATGGTCCAGTATAAAAACTTCATATTATTTCAGGTATCTTGTCCTCTCGGACACATCTACGAATAATCAAATCAAGACCTGTGTGAAAAACATCATGACCAACCCAAGATTAATTAGCACTATGTGTAAAAATTTTCCATTTTCATGAGGTGACAAATGAGACAGTAACTTCCTAGTGGCCATATAGTTTTCCATATCCACAAACCATGGGGTATTGATAGAGAGGGATAAAATATGATCATCTGGGAAACTATCATGTATAGAAATATTATCATCCTCATTTTTTATTCGGGAGAGAAAGTAAGCTACTACATTATCCTTTATAGGTCAGTTAAGCACAATGATATTAAATTCATGCAATAACAAAAGCCATCTGGTTACTTACCCATTAGTTATGGGTTTATTCATGAGGAATCTAATGGAAGAATGATCAATATGTACAAATACTTCATATCCTGTAATGTAATGATGAAACTTGTTAATAGCATGAACAACTGCCAATAATTCTTTCTCGGTGACTATGTAGTTCAACTTGGAAAGGGACAATTTATTGCTTACAAAATAAATGGCATAGGACTGTTGGTCCTCTTTCTTCCCTAATACCCCTCCTATTGTGGTGTCATAGGCATCAATGGATATATGAAATGGGAGAGCCCAATTGGGCCCTCTAAGAAATGGTGCCACAGACAACTTATCTTTAAGGGTTTCAAAGGCACTTTGACACTGCTTAGTCCAAACAAAATCAACTTATTTTATTAGTAATCCAAACATAGGTGAAACAATCTTTGTACAATTTTCAATAAACCATCGGTAATATCCAACATGTCCAATAAAGATTCTCACCTATTTCTGAGTCTTGCGGGGTGGAAGTCTAACGATGACCTCAATCTTTGCAGGATCAAATTGTATACCTTCAGATGAAACATGATGTCCTAGAACCACTCCTTCAGTTAACAACATTTTTCATTTTTCATGAGTTATAGATAGGTTGATTTCCTAGCATCTGATGAGGACTTTTTCTAATTTGTCTAAGGCTTCCTGGTAAGTGTTACCATAGAATGTGAAGTCATCCATGTATACCTCCACACAATCATGAATAATATTGAAAAATATCCCTAATACTGCTCATTGAAATGTGGTAGGAGCATTACACAATCCAAATGGCAAGACCCTATAGGCATAGGTGCCCCAAGGACAAGTAAAGTTAGACTTTTCCTGGTCCTCAGGTGCTATAAGAATCTGGTTGTACCCGTTGTACCCATCTAGAAAGGAAGAATACTTCTTTCTAGACAAGGTATCTATAGCTTGGTCAATGAAAGGAAGAGGAAAGTAGTCTTTCAAGGTGGCTTTGTTGAGTTCCCGGAAATCAACACAAATTCTCCATTTCCTGGTCACTTTATTTGGAACTACTACAAGTGGGGATACCCACTTACTATCGGAGATGGGATAAATGAATTCGACATTTAACAACTTTTGGATCTCCTCCTTTACTATATCTTTAAGGTCAGGGTTCATCCTTCTCTAGGGTTTCCTAACAGGTGTTACATCCCCCTGGGTATATATGTGATGGATACATGTGTTAGGGTGTATACCCTTCATGTCAGTGTATTCCTAGGAAAATGCTCCTGATTGTTCTTTAAGGATATGATGCAACACCCCATGCCTCAACAGGTTCTGCACGACCTCCCGGTATTAGGATCATTCCAAATATTCCCCTAAGTCAGATTGACTCTTTGGTTTCCCCACAGGGAATACCACACACACAAGGTGTATTCCACAACTGACCAACAAATATGATTAGGGCTTTTATTTTCTTTTCAGGATTTCAGATTTCATGATTTCGTGAATCCTGTTGTTGAGCCCCTTGTCTCTTCAACCTCCAAAACCTGAAACGTCAATGAGGGTTGAGTCCTTCAATGTGCCGAACACACGCCTCTTGTTGCCACTTATTTTGGATTTTCGGAACTTGAGTGATCGACAAACACTCGTTCCTCTTCCCTCATGACTTTTTGGTTTCCATAATTTCCCCTTTTTGGCGAGATCGAAGGTCTTTCAGGATGTCCCCAAATATTTACCACCCCCTTGAATTCCGTCGCACGTATCCTCCGATTAATGCTTAGGACCCACCTTTCAGCTTTTTCCTTTTCACGATTTCGGGAGTTGCATTGACATGCGACTCTGTCTCTTGACTCCCAGAACCCCGAAACCTGATTGGGCCCACGACTATTATCCTTCAATGTTTCAGGAATTTCTCCTTTTACTCTTCATGATTTCACGACTTGTGAGATCCACAGCAGAAAGGTTCCTCACCTCTCGAAACTTCGATCTTCGAATTCCCAAAATCTCGCCTCCAACGTGATCTACGATTGAGATCCTCCACGATCTGATGACTCTGGATCTTTCATATTTTTGTGAACCAAAAGTTTGAAACTCTCAATTCCAAAGATCATTGCCTCTTCTACTTCCTGACACCGGAAGTGTCGAAATGCCGAAATCTCGAAATTCACCCCAAGGCACGTCGCGTTTCGCGACTTTGGGATTTTCAATGCTAAGCACCCGAGTTCCTTGTCATCAAGATTCCCGGTATAACGAACCCAGAAATACCAAAATTTCACACTTGATTATCCTTTTTGCGAACTGGGAGTTTGAGTGATGAGGAGTTTTGACCTGCACTCCCAACTTACGGGTCTCGAATTCCTGAAATGATTTGACAACTCAGACAGACCCTGATCAATGGTCCACGTTGATTCTTGATGTCAGGGTGGTGGATTCATCCAAATCCTAACCACCTTGTGGCTCCTCTGGATCCTACGGTCCCCGTGATTTCCTGAGTTCCCCTTGGAAGAATTCTGACCACCTGATTCACTCCTCAATGACTTCTGCGAGACAATTCGGTGTTCTCCCTCCCGAACTTGTATTTTATGAGATGATTTTGACTTTCATCTCCCTTTGAAAACTTCAAAGGTACTATCCCTTCTAATATTTCACTTGTGAACTTATGTCTCTAAGAGAGATCTTGCTCACACTCCTTGCGGCAATCTTTCAAATAACCTCTGGTTATTTGGGTCCTCGACTCTGTGCACTCTTTGCAACAACAGTCCTTCCACCTTCATCTTAGTTGATAAATTATAAGAATTCAACTAGCCTGCGCACACCTTGCATGGCTCTATGCCTCACCTACACTTTTGTAGGAAATGAGAACAATGGTATCTATCCTGGGATTTCTGAGATAAAACTGAGACTCTTTTCAATGCACACCTTGCGGACGTTTCACTGTGCTCCTTGCAAGAATACTCAGGAAGAGAAACAATTGAAACTCATTCTTCTCCCCTCTCAGACTTCATACATTCACCATGAAATCATACACACAATATAGCATCGAAACAAATTCATAACAGAGAAAACAAACTAAACATACCATTCAATAGATGTAAACAATAATCATCACAATACCATGAAAATTGAGTCAAAGATTTATATATTAACTCAAGTGCTCTTGTACATGGGTTCATCTCTACATATCTCTGCTACGACTCAATAGCTTATGAAAATATGAATTCTCTTAACAATGTTCTTCCTCTAATGATACAATAATACAAGGGTGAGGGTGTGTCTATATCCATTTTCCCTCCTACTCTCTAAACTATCTAATCTATGAATTCAAATCTACCTACTTTCATTAAACAAACTTAATGTATATTACATATGGAATATGAGAGAAAATCACTCAAGATCTGTTTACAACATGCAAGTACATTTCCTTTAACTACTACACTAATATATGCTGATTATTTTTTCAAAAACATTTCAAAATGTGCAAAATGTGTGCTGCACTTTTCCAGCTGTCTTCAGCCTTTATGGTTGCTTGCTTGGCTGGTTTCTTATGATGCTCCTGCATCATACTCCCTCACTTGAAAATTTTTATGAACTCCTATTCATGAGCTCTTGCACGGTCTGTCCATGCTTATGAATTACTGCTTCATCCTCCCAACTAGCATCTTCAACTGGATGTCCCTTCCATTTGACCAAGTATTCAAAATACTCTATTCTCCTGGTCTTTTTGCTAATCCTTTTGTCAATTATACTTTCCATTTGTGGATTTTCAGCTACAGGCATTTTTTTTTTCCATTGAATCTCTTTCTGTTCCTTCTCTTCTCCTGCTTCTTCATCTCTGTAAGGGTACAAATCCATAACATTGAATATCGGTGAGATTCTGATCCCATCGAGTAATTCAATCTCATATGCGTTTGCCCCAAATTTCCTTATGACCTTGCACAGTCCAATCTTTTTCATCTTCAGTTTGTTATATGTTCCCCTTGGGAACCTTTCCTTCCTCAGATGCGCAAGAATCAGATCACCAAATTCAAATTGAATTTCTCATCTGTGTTGATCTACTCTCTGCTTCTATTCTTGAATTGAACTCTACAATCGCTCCTTGACTCGACTGTGAAGCTCCTTCAGTCCTTCTACAAATTATTTTTCACTAGCACTCCTAAATTCAACATTTTCTGAATCTTTCAATTCAGAAACTCCCCTTTGCTGCATTCCATATACAATCTGGAATGGACACTGCCCTGTTCTTATGTTAAGCGAATCATTATAAGAAAATTCCACCTGTGGTAGAATGTGATCCCATTGACTGTGGTGTTCAGTCACTAAGCTTCTCAACAAATCTTCCAAGCTTCTGTTCACGACTTTTGTCTGCCCATCCATTTGAGGATGATATGATGAACTAAATAAAAAACTTGTCCCCAACATTTTCCATAAGGTCCTCCAAAAATTCCCTACAAACTTGGTATCTCATTCAGACATGATACTCCTTGGCAAGCTGTGAAGTCTGACGACTTCCTTGAAAAACAAGTTCACAATATGAGTTGCGTCACTAGTTTTTTGGCATGGTATGAAATGTGCCATTTTTGAAAATCTATCGACTACCGCAAAGATTGAATCATAGCCTCTCTGTGTTCTTGGCAGTCCCAATATATAATCCATGCTCACTACGTCCCACGACCTTTCTGGTATGGGTAATGGTTGATATAACCATGTGTTCTCTCTTTTCCTTTCGTGTGCTGACAAATCTTGCATCTGTCCACAAATTTCTTAACATTTGTCCTCATCCTTGGCCAAAACTATGAGCCATTCAACTTTGAGAATGTCTTATCATGACTGAAGTGTCCGACCAATCCTCCACTGTGTTTCTCTTTCAACAAATTCTCCCTCATGGAGGATTTTGGAATACATAGATGATTTCCCCTGAACAATAATCCATCCTGGATCATGCATTCAGTCCATTGGCTTCTGTCAGTGAGAACTAGATTCTCAGATGCCTCATATGCCTCCTTAAAATCTGGGTCATCCTTGTACATTTCTTTGAGGTTATCAAAACCTAAAGTCTTGACTCTGAATTCCTGCATAAGAAAACATTTCCTGCTCAAAGCATCAACAGCTTTGTTAGCAGTTCTAGAAATATGCTTAGTTACAAAAGTAACATTCTACATGAATTCAACCCATTTACCATGTTTTTGGTTCAACTTCTCCTATTGAGTCATGAATTGTAAAGCATGATTATCACTGTACAAAACAAACTCTTTAGGAAGAAAATAATGTCTCCATTTCTTCAGTGCTTGTATGACTGCATAGAATTCTTTGTCATATGTTGAGTACTTGATCTTTTCTTCATTTATTTTTTCAATGAATTATGCAATCGACCTGTCGTCTTGGCTCAAGATCGCTCCAATTGCAAATCCACTCGTGTCACACCTAACCAGGAATGTCTTGCTAAAATATGGAAAAACTAGAATTGGTTGCTCCATGATCTTCTTCTTCAGCAGGTTGAAGCTCTTCTCTGCTTCTTCTGTCTAGTGAAAAGACTTATGTCTTTTCTTCACCATATGCATCATTGGTGCGCTAATTCCACTGAATTTTTGAATGAATTTCCTGTAGAAACTTGCCAAACCATGGAAGGTTCGAACATCAAACACACTCTTCGGCGATGGCCAATTCTTAATTGCATCTACCTTTTCTGGATCCATCTTCAACTCATTTGCAGAGATAACAAAACCCAAATAAATGAGTTATGTCCTCATAAATGATGATTTCTTCATATTTATCAGCAATTTCTCTTGCTGTAATCTTCTCATTACTACAGCTAAATGATTCAAGTGTTCTGCTCTTGTTTTGTTGAAGATTAATATATCATCAAGATATACGATGACGAATTTCCCAATGAAATCCTTCAGGACTTCATTCATCAACCTCGTGAAATTATTGGGTGCATTCGTTAAGCCAAATGGCATGAAAATCCATTCATACAACCCCGCATTCATCTTGAATGATGTCTTCCATTCATCACCTTCTCTCATTCGAATTTGCTGATACCCACTTTTCAAATCAATCTTTGAAAAAAACTTTTCTCCACTCAAGCAATCCATCAAGTCGTCAATCCTTGGTAATGGAAATCTATATCTAATGGTAATGTTATTGATTTCCCTTGAGTCTGTACACATTCTCCAGCCTCCGTCTTTCTTTGGGCTGAGCACTGTTGGAACAGTGAATGGACTCAAGATCTCTCGAATCAATCCTTTGTCCATTAAGTCCTTGACTTGTATCTTGACCTCTTCATTTTCCTGCGGTGTCAATCTATACACAAATTTGTCTGGCAGACTAGATCCAAGTATAAGGTTGATATGATGGCTTATACTTCTGATAGGTGGCAACAAACAAGGTATTTTGTCCACTACTATATCAACAAACTCTCCCAACAATTCCTAGATTTCTTCCGGTAAATAATATATTCTTGTACTGGTCAAAACAATTTTAGGCTTCCTAACCACAATAAATTGTGTGTCTTCCTTCTTCTTAACCTCATTAAGAAGTTCCTTCCCACTCATGAGAAGTACAATGTTGCTCGTCTCTGTTTTCACCTCTTGGTTTTTAATCGGTGGAAACATGTGCGTCCTCCCATTCTTATCCAGGGTGTACATGTTCTTTCTCCCATCATGAACCAGGTTTCTATCATATTTCCATGGTCTACCCAACAATAGATGGAAAAAATCCATGGGAATGACATCACATAATATTTCATCCTTATATCCTCCTATTTTAAATTCAACTAAACATTGTTTAGTGACATTTACTTGGTGTCCTTTTTGTAGCGATGAAAATTTGTATGGGCTTGGACGTGCAATAGTCTCTAGCTCCATATTTTCTACCATCTCTGTAGATACAATATTTTCTGTGCTACCGTTGTCCACTATGACCTTGAATACCCTATCTTTAGTTTTGCAAGTAGTCCAAAATAGATTGTTTCTTTGGGTTGGGTTCTCTGCCTTCTTCTCTGGCTTCAAGAGAAATTTCCTCATCATTAAGGATCTTCCACCCTCAGCTTCTTCTGCCTCAACATTCCATCCTTGAGATTCAACAATGTGAGTTTCACCACCACTTTTTTTTTATCTAGACACTCATAGGATTTATGTCCAAATTTTCCACATACGAAGCATTTTACTTCACCGCCTATGCCTCTTCCTCTTTCTCTAGCTTGAGGAAAAGTATTTCTATCATCATATTGCCCTCTCTGTGAGCTTCCTCCTCTCTCATGTTGAGTTTGAGGTTTCTTCCCCTCTTCTTTAGATTTCTAAGTTCTATCTTGGGAAATTGTTTTGCCTCTGGCTTGACTTCTGCCTCGGCCTCTTTGACCTTGCTTATAGCTCAGCTTCTCTTCGGCTTTCAGGGCTATCTAATAAGCATCTTCCACATTTTGAATAGTCATCATGCTCATCTCATCTTGAATGTCATATCACATACCATTCATGTACTTGGAAAAATTTTCATCATCGCTTTCTCGATGACCTACTTTGATGCTAATCTTGTAGAATTCTTTAGTGTATTCTTTCACTGACATCAACTTCTATCCCAAATTTTGCATCCTATTAAATAGAGTGATTTGATAATCCCTGGGTATAAATTTGGCTTTCATATTTGCAACCATTCTATCCCAGCTTTTGATTTTCTACTTTCCCTTATAGCGTCTGCCAGCCTATAGTTCATCCCACCATAGTGCTGCATGTCCATTAAGTCTAGTAATGACATGTTTAACCTTCTTGTCTTCCTCGACATCCTCATAGTCGAAGTACTTGTCTAGAGCTCTAATCCAGTCTAGAATCTCTTTAACATCTAGGTTTCCCTCATACATTGGAATGTCCATTTTTTCTTTGGCACGTATCCTTGCAACAACCCTGAATAGGTGTTCGTCTACATCATCTTCGACTGCAAATTCTTCTCCTTCATTTCCAGCTTCATTTTCACTTTCATCCTCATTGATATCCCTAATGTCAACTATGCGCCTCTGTGCTATCTCCATGGCATCAAGATTGGCACATAACTCGCACATTTCTCTTTCCCTTGATGGATTAGGCATTGGCATTGGCCTGTCTCTTATTCTTGGTGGCATGGTTGTAAAATGTTCCCCTTTTCTCTCTGCTACAGAAAGCAAAGAACTTGTTCTGAGCTCTGATACCACACTGACGTAGCACCCCCTGCCTTAGCAAGTTCTACACAACCTCTCGGTCTTAGGATCATTCCAAATATTCCTCTGAGTCAGAAAGACTCTTTGGTTTCACCACAGGGAATACCACACACACAAGGTGTATTCCACAACTGACCAACAAATATGATTGGGGATTTTCTTTTCCTCTCAGAATTTTATATTTTGCGATTTCACGAATCCTATTGTCGAGCCCCTTGTCTCTTCAACCTATGAAACCTAAAACATCGACGAGGGTTGACTCCTTCAATGCGCCAAACAAACACCTCTTGTTGCCACTTATTTCGGATTTTCGGAACTTGAGTGATCGACCAACACTTGTTCCTCTTCCCTTATGATTTTTTAGTTTTCGAAATTTCCCCTTTTTGGTGAGATCAAAGGTATTTCAGGATTTTCCCTGAAGCTTGACCAATCCCTTGACTTCCGTAGAATGTGTCCTCCGATTAATGCTTAGAACCCACCTTTTTGATTTTTCCTTTTCGCGATTTCGGGAGTTGCATTGACATGCGACTCTGTCTCTTGACTCCCGAAACCCCAAAACCCGATTGGGCCCATGGCTATTATCCTTCAATGTTTCGAGAATTTCTCCTTTCACTCTTCAGGATTTTGCGACTTACGAGATCCACAGTAGAAAGGTTCCTCCCCTCTCGAAACTCTGATCTCCAAATTCCTAAAAGCTTTCCTCCAACGTGATCTACGGATGAGATCCTCCATGATCCTATGACTCTAGATATTTTATCTTTTCATGAATCAGAATTTTGAAACTCTCAATTCCAAAGATTGCTACCTCTTCTACTTCCCGACACTGAAGTGCGGAAATGATGAAATCCCGAAATTCACCCCAAGGCACGTCACGTTTCATGACTTTAGGATTTTCAATGCTAAGCACCCTGGCTCCTTTTCATCAATATTCCCGATATGCCAAACCCCAAAATACCAAAATTTCACACTTGATTATCATTTTTGCAAATTAGGAGTCTGAGTGACCAAGGTTTTTGACCTGCACTCCCACCTTACGGGTCTCGAATTACCAAAATGATTTGATGGCTCAAACAGACCCTGATCAATGGTCCACATTGATTCTTGATGTCAAGGTGGTAGATTCATCCAACTCCTAACCACCTTGTGGCTCCTCTGGATCCTATGGTCCCCGCGATTTCGTGAGTTCTCCTCGGAGAATTTTGACCACCCGATTCACTCCTCAATGACTTATGCGAGACGAATCGATGTTCTCCCTCCCGATCTTGTATTTTATGAGATGATTTTGACTTTCATCTTTCTTTGAACACTTCAAGGGTACTATCCCTCCTAAGCTTTCACTTGTGAACTTATGTCTCCAAGAGAGATCCTACTTGCACTCCTTGCGGAAATATTTCAAATAACCTTTGGTTATTTGGGTCCTCTACTTTGTGCACTCTTTGAAACAATAGTCCTTCCACCTTCACGTTAGTTGATAATTTCTAAGGCTTCAACTAGCCTATGCACACCTTACATCACTCTATGCCTCACCTGCACTTCTGCGGGAGATGAGAACAATGGTATCTCTCCTGAGCTTTCTAAGATAAAATTGAGATTCTTGTCAACGCACACCTTCTAGACGTTTCACTACACTCCTTGCAGGAATTATCAAGAAGAGAATCAATTGAAACTCATTATTCTCCCCTCTTAAACTTCATACATTCACCATGAAATCATACACACAATATAGCATTGAAACAAATTCATAAAAGAGAAAAAAAATAGCTGTAAACATATCGTTCAACAGATGTAAACATTAATCATCACAATACCATGAAAATTGAGTCAAATCTTTATATATTAACTCAAGTGCCCCTATGCATGGGTTCTTCTCTACAGCTCTCTGCTACGGCTCAACAGCTTATGAAAATCTGAATGCTCTTAACAATGTTCTTCCTCTAATGACACAATAATACAAGGGTGGGGGTGTCTATATCCATTTTCCCTCCTACTCTCTAAACTGTCTAATCTATGAATTCAAATCTACCTACTTTCATTAAATAGACTTAATGTCTATTACATCCAACAGATGAGAGAAAATCGCTCAAGATCTGTTTACTACATGAAATTATGTTTCCTTTAACTACTACATTAATATCTGCTCATTAATTTTTCAAAAATATTTCAAAATTCACAAAATGTGTGATGCGCTTTTCCAACTGTCTTCTGCCTTTATGGTTTCTTGCTTGGCTGGTTTCTTATGATGCTCCTGCATCAGGATATCTACTAATTGTTTCTGTTGGTCTGCATCTAGCTCGGAGTTTATATGTAAAACATTTCCTGGACTAATCTCGTAGTGCATAGTGTAAGACATGGAACAATCATATATATTGAAAATAAAACATGTCGAAGACAAAATAGATGGGTCTAATTGTTCTTGAAATTCTTCCTCAAACATGTATTCAAATTGGGGAAAAGGCTGTGGAAAATACACACATGTGATAGCATAAATAAACTGGTTTAACACATTTTATGTGGTGTTCTCCTGAAGTTCCCATGCATGGTCACCTGGAAATACAGGTTCTTCCTAGTCCTCATTCTCGTATGGAAATTCAAGCCACCATAGATTATCCATAATAGGTTGAGCTGGAGGGTAAATGGTGAGCTTTTGGATAGAGAGACCATTTGAGATGGTCATTTCTCCTTCTCTACAGCCAATAAATGCATTGGTTGTGGCTAGCCAAGATCTTCCCAAAATGACAAGATGAACTTTGGCCGAATCCTTTGAGTGAATGACAAGAAAATATATTGGGTACTCCCACGAGGCTAAAGTAACCATGATATCATTTAAAATTCCTTCAAGTATAACCCTAGTCTTATCTGCTAATTCCAAAATGGTTGGGGTAGGTTGAAGAAGAGATTGTAACTGTAATTGTTCCAAGGTAGTAGTGGTCATAAAATTGATGGCTGCCCCTAGGTCTATGAGAGTGTTTCCAATGGAGACCTCATTAATGGTTATGGTCACTACAAGGTTTCCTAGGTTCCCATACTTTTCTAGTTTTGGATTCTCTGATATGTACTTAGAAAGTCTTCCTACCAAGCATACAGTAGGGGGATCCTTTTGCTTCTTACCTGGCTTCTTAATACATAATTATTCGACTACCTTACTATAGATTGGAATGTCTTTAATGGCTTGAAGCAGGGGAATCTTAACACAAATATTTTTCAATTCATTCAAAATGTTAAATTCTGGTCGGTTGGTAGGTTTCTCGATTACCAATCAGTCTGAATAAGGAGGGACCTTCATAATTTGTAAAGGTTCATTTTGGGGAAGCTTGGGTCCTTGATTCTTCGGGATAATAACATCTTCCCACCTAGTGTCATCCGTGGGTTGTTTGGTGGTTTCTTCTTCTTATTATTCCTGGATGAATACTAAAGGTCTCTACCTCTCTAGAACTTTTTCCTATATTAGTTGAATTTCCTATAATGGAATAGGAGTGATAACATATGTCGGGAAGGCTCGCATATCAACATTGTGAAGAGGTTGAGGGGGCTTATTATTGGGATTCAACATTGGTTGTGCCGGTAATAGTGTTGGTATCAGGGAGCTTTCATTTTTATATTGTAGTGGTTTTTGTTTTGGAATAGGAGGTAAAGGTGGTGGAACAAAACCTGGCAGAATTTGTGGAGTGTTCGGTGGGAACTGAGGATAATGATGGTTGGACATAGGGATATGTCAAGATTGAGGGTTTCCTTGGTTATTTCCTCCTATCCATCCTTGAAAGAAAGGATTTTGGTACTAATTAGACCATTTTTTCCAACCTAGTGAGTTCCATTGTTGTTGTTGTTGATAATAGGGTGGAACTTTATATTGTAGATATGGGTATGTGGGTTGGTTCCTAGGCTTCCATGGCCTCCTATCTGCATAGGAAGAATCCCCAGGATCTTCACTCCTATAGATGGATAATAAACCAGGCAATGACGGACACTTTTCAGTCACATGGTCTTCTATATAGAAGCCACAAAAAATGTTATCTAATGGGAATTCCCTTGAGGAATGCTTCCTTCTGCATCGTGGGTAATATATGCTCATTGCTACATTTTCCTCCTCTTGTTACTTTTTTATTTTTAGGGTGTCCATCTGGGAACATTTTGTTCTTAAGATGCCAGTCTTAATTTTTTCTAAAAGGTTCCCTATCTCTTCTCTCGTGATACCACCTGACCTAACTGGTTTTAAGCTTCTATTGTAATGGTCCCGAACTTTCTTTTCTGTTTTGGATCTACTCCTTGAGTAATTTTTACACATTTCACATATTTTATAAAATGCTTTATGGAAGATGTCACCTTATGCCATCAGGTTGAGCATCTCTAGATATTCTTCTAAACTTCCTTTAAGGAAAAGAGCCCTAATTTCATCCTCTTGGAGGTCATGGTATTTTGACTTTTGGGAGATATAACCAAATCTTTCCATATAATATTCAAGGGTCTCGTCTTCTAACTGTTGGATTTTAAAGATGTCATTACGAGACTCTTTGGTCTTCCAGTAGTCTTGGTACTTCTTAAGAAAGATGTCTTTCATGGCTTTCCAAGACCTAATATTGGATTCTCCCAACTGCATGAACCATCTTAGTGCAGATTCTTTGAGGGTGGCAAGAAAGAGTTTTAGTTTCTACGCATATTGTACATATATGTATCTCCTACAGAAGATGTCAAATTCAAATAGGAAGGTGTGTGGATCTTCACTGTTTTTTCCATAAAAGGTAGGCAATTTTGAGAGAGGAATATTATTCATGTTGACATATAGAATGGTGTCAAAAATTGAAAACCTGAAGGTAGTTTTGGTTTGGTTTCCAGTTTCTTCTTACTCCCCATGTCTTACATTGTTATGGTCATCCTTATCATCCATATTGGCTTGGTTTCGAAAAAGAGAGTACCTTGGTGCTTTTATCTTTGAAGAGAACAAGGTTTCCCTTTGATGAAAAGGTCCTCCTATGGAGTGGATGTCTGGGACTCTACTCGAGCTAGTTGAGACTATTGGTGCGAAAGTTTCTATGTCAGTTTGAGAGATAATTACATTGGTTGAACTACCAAACAAAAGATTCACTTGTTCAGGGTCTATGATATCTTCAAAATTAGGATCTCCTGGTGGCAGTGTAAAAGAAAAGGTTCTATTGTTTGGTTCTGAGGAAGGCTTGAGTGCTCTTGCCTCTTGTCCTAATATGATTGATGCTTCAATTTCTTGTTCTATATTTCTCCTTGTGTTTGCCTCTTCAGAGACTACCTTAGCTCTTTGAGTTGACCTAGATCTTGTTTTTTGGTATAGGTCTGTGGATTTTATAAGTGGAAGGTCCCTTCCCCCAGAAAGGTTGGAAGGAACCTTGGTTGAAAGGTATGATTTAGATTTAATGTATCTACCTTTTGGATTTCTAGGTCTATTCATGAAATAAATCAAAAACAAAAGAAAAATCTACCATTTGGTTTCTAGGTCTATTCATGAAAGTAAACAAAAGAAAAAAGAAAAAACTACCATTGGGTTTGGGGGAGCCTCCAATAACATATGTGCATGTTCTTACATCTCGTCTTAAAGTTACCCCACCACCAATCTAATGGTAAGGTCTAGGAATGATCTATTTCCTAACTACTTCTTACCTCGAGACAACTCCTCGACAATGACACCAAAAATGATGGGTGTTATATATGTACTAAAAACACGCTAAAAACCCTCAATTAAATTGTCAACCCAGGCTAAGTAAACGTAGAGTTGTAGCAAAACATATGCCAAAAGTAGAAAGGTTGGTAGTAGTATAGTATAACTAAGGAATGGGCTATCTAATGAGAAAACCCTACTAAGCAACTTGAAACTATGTAACCTAAGTAATTTTGGGCCAAGGATAGATGGAGAGTTCTAAGAAAGAAAGTAAAAACCCTATGTAAAATAAACTAGTTCATAACAATAAACAAAAGCAACTATTAAGCATAACAATAAGAAAATAACAAAAGAAAACTATTTTAACTTGCCAACCTAAATTCAATGAGAAACTACCCTATGAGAATAAGTAAATAAACAAGCAAGAAACTATTCTACTAAAGAAAGCAAGCAAAAACAACTAGCTAACCTATTAAATCAAGTAAACAAAAACAACTAACTAACCTATTAAAGCAAGTAAGCAACTAACTGCTCTAAGACAACTTGTACTGCAAGTAATCTAATAAAAAATTCTCATTGAACAACTATCTAGCCTAAGATCAAGTGAAATATATTCTTAATTCAGACTTCAAAACTATTTCTAATTCATGAAAGGAAATCTATTTAATTGAAAGCAAGAAAGATTAACAACTAACCTTTAATCTATGATAAG